>VYZW01009087.1:105446-126299 GCA_013401315.1 Balaeniceps rex | reverse complement strand
CCCACGGGCGGGGAGGGGCGGGGCCGTGTTGGGCGGAGCTCCCCTCCCCCACCCATTTTTGGGTGGGGGCACCCACCCCAACAAAAAAAAAAAAATCAAGGGGTGCCCCGCCCTGCGGTGACATCATCAGCAGCCAATGGGCGGCTCCCCTCGCATCCGGCGTTGCCGTGGAAACAGATGCAGGCTTTGGGGAGGGGGGCTCCCCCACCTGCTCCCATCCCCCCACGCACACCCCACGCAGGGCTCCCCCCCAAAATCGAGGCGGGGTGAGGGGGGGGGAGCCATGCTGCTGGAGGGGCTGAGACCTGGCACACTCGTGTCAGCGATGGCAGAGTCACACACCCCCCCCCCGCGTTTGGGGCCGAGTCTCCCCACCCACGCGTGCCTGCCCACACGCTCCTGCTGGATCTCTGCCTGCCGAGGGCTCTGCTGCCCACCCAAACACCCCCCCACACCCCAAAAAAAGAGAGATTTAGGTGCCCAGAGCCCCCCCTCGCACCCTCCCCTGCCCCAGCCGGGGGGCACCGGCGCGGCTCGGGGTGCAGGTTGGGTCCCCGGGGGGGTCGGGGGGCCCTGGGGGAGCCTCCCCGAGGGGTTCACCAGGGTTGCAGCCGTGGGGTCAGGGTCTGGGTCTCCCCAGGCTCCTTCCTGGGGGTCTCGGGGAGCCCCCAGCCCCGGGGGGATTGCTGGGTGGGGGGGAGGCAGACGGGGACAGGGACCCTCCCTGGGGATTTGCTCCCATGGGAGCACGCAGCAGGGCCAGAGGTGGCTCCTGGCCCCCCCCCCCGGGCTCGGCTGCCTTCAGAGGCAGAGGCCTCGCAGGGGAGGAGCCCTGCGGACCTCCAGACCTGCAGCTGGGCCACCCACCCACGCCCCCACCCACGCCGTGGCCCCTGGACCCCACTCCGCCCATGACCACACCGATGCCTGGGGCAGGGACGGGCTCAGGCACCGCTGCCCTCGGCGCCGGCTTTTGGGCCTCCTTGTCCAGAGACCTCGCAGCCCCTGGTGAGGTGGACCCCAACCTCGGGGTGACCCCACAGGTCCCTGACCCTGCCTGGGGGCAGTGCCTGCGCTGAGTTTGCCAGGGCTCAGCTGCAGCGCTGGGCTGGCCAAGCCCCCCCCAGCACCCTGGGGTTCATCACCCCGTGACCCCCCCAAAAATGCAGATCCCTGCTGCTGCCTGCTCCCGAGGCGATGGCTTCTCCCCACCCTACCGCAGAGGGGCACAGATCCGGCCCTGGCAGTGCCCCTCTCCTCCGCTTTTGGGGGTGCGGGGTCCCATCCCCCCGGTTTGGTCTCCCCGTGCCCCATCTGCAGCCCACCCAGCCCCATTCCCCCGCCAAACCCCCCCGAGCGCAAACCCTCCCGCAAATCCGCCCCGTGCAGGGGGCACCGCCACCGGCGTCCCTGTGGGGTGCACGGGGTGGGACGCGCAGGGGACAGCGGGCACACGGCCGGGTGCTCCCCGCCGACGCTGTCCCCTCCAGGCACGACTCGGAGGAGCCGGTCACAACCAGCTCGGCGGTGACCTCGGCCGAGAAGCTGCAGCTGCTCAACGCCAACGCAGAGCTGCCGCACGTCAACCGGGAGGTGAGGACGGGGACCCCCCCGTGACACCCCGCTCTCGCCCAGCCGCCGCGGCTCAAGCAGGATTGGGACCAGAGCCACCCCTTTTTTGCAAAAAAAATGCAAAAGGTGCAGGGGGGAGGCAGGGGGCTGAGCCCGCATGGGGACCCCCCCTCGCCTCTGGGGGTACAGGCACTCCTTGGCCAACCTCCGCCTCTTGCCTTCCCCAGAGCTGTGAAGCTTTTGGGGACCCAAAAAGCTTTTTGGGGACAGAGCCGGGTGGTGAGAGCGGGCACTGCGCCTGGAGGGCCCCCCACTCCGACATCATCCGGCTGAAGGACCGTCTGCAAGCCCTGAAATGCCAGGTAACCCCTCAAAAAACGACAGAAAAAAGGCGGTGGGTCCTCCTCCCCGAGATACAGCCCCAGGGAAAACACCACCCAGGCGCAGGGTGGGGTGCAGGCAGCTGCTTGCAGCCGGTGGGGGGAGCGGGGGGCCGGCGTGCATCCCCTCCCACTCTCCCTGGCAGCTGCGCATCTTTGAGGATGACTTCGGGCAGGAGGGGTCGGACAAGGAGCCCCGGGTAGGGGGTTGTGCAGGTGCCGGGGGGGGCTCTGCAGCTCCCGGGGGGTCCCGGCCCTACAGCGTCAGTGTCGTCTCCAGCAGCTCTGCCCCCGGGCTGGAACCGGCGCAGGAAGGGCTGGGGTCAACCCCACATTTATCTGTCGAGTCGACCCCTTTCCTCGGCCTCCCGCCAAGTTTCCACAGGCGCTTGAATAAAGAGGCAGCAAAATGAACTCACGCTTTCGCTGCGCCCATGAGACATGGGGGGCACTGGCTCGTCCTTTTCTTCGTCCAAGAGGAAGAGCGTTGGCTCCAAAAATCATGTCTCCGCCTTGAGAAGAGCCAAAGCCTTCATCCCTGCTCGCCCCAGCTCGGGCAAGGCGTCCCACGAGCGGACCCTTGAGCTTTGCCGCAGCAACGGGCACGTTAAGCCCCCAGGGGAAGGTCCACCACCGCCGGCCTTTCGGCTCCAAGAAGCAGCGCCATTGGTTCAGCATCAAGACCAAACCCAGGTCCCTGGGGACGGGTGCCACCACTGGGGCCGGGCTGAGGGCGAGGGACACAGCCCTCTGCTGCCGAGCTCATCTCGATGCTTTAACGCCGCACCCTGCAACCCAGCGGGAAAGAAGAGGGCTGGTGGGAAAGAAGGAAAAGCAAAAGAACAAGCGAGAAGGTGTGACGGGCGTGCTGATGGGTGCTGAAGGCCACCAGCAGCCCTCGAGTCTTTTATGCAGCAGAACCCGGGCCAGAAACATCTGCCCAGCTACGGGAGTGGTGCACATCGTTCCTGCCCACCCCGGGAGCAGACGAAAAATCAAAGCAGCCCAGAAACGGTGTGTTTTGCTGTTCACCCACCGCCCCGAGGCGAGGAGCTCTGTGTTGAATAAGACCAGAATCCCTCCTCAATTCAGCCATTAAACCGAGCGTGGTAGCTCTGTGCCTCTGCTTCCAAAGCTGACCACGGGACACGATCATTGATCACACAAAGTAAAACCCACGGGATCTCGGCGACGCACCATCCCGCCTCGCTCCTTGCCGACGAGCCCGATCCACCACCCTTGGCACCTTGAGGTCCAACTGTACCGAGCTGTTCACACAAACTGCTTTGGCTCCGGAGGGAGACGGTCCGTTCGCCCCGCTCTGCCGAGAGAGCGGCGTCCCTCCGTCACGGCATCCCTCCATCGCAGCGTCCCTCCGTCACGGCCGCAGCACTAGCGCCTGCTCCTCGTAGCTGCGGTTTGATCAAGTGCGTCCCTCCAAGCGCAGGTCTCGACCCCTTCCAGCCCGCCTAAGCGCACACCGCTTTGTCCTTGATGTCCCCAACACCCGAGCAACGCCAAACATCCACACGGTCTTCTTGAGAAACACGGAAAACATGGATGATAAGGTGGAAAATTGAACGAACTATTGGATTCAAAGGGTTGCGATGAGCATTAGGGAGTCCCAGTGGTCACTGGTTATGGAGGAGGTGATGATTCCTCTCTCATCAGCACTTTTGGGACCACAGCTGGACCCTGGGTCTGGTTTGGGGCTCCCTAGTATGAGAAAAGCAGGCATGGAGACACTGGAGCGCATCCAGGAGGCACAAGGAGAGGTGGAGGGCGCTGGGTCAGCGCCGGGGCTCTCGCCGCTGCCTGCAAGAGCTCGCCAGGAGGGTACAGGGAAGAGCCGGGCTCTTTGCGGAGATGGGCGGTGACAGGGCAAGAGGCCACGGCTCAAGTTGCAATGCGGGAAGCTCTGATATGTGAATTTTTATTAATAATTTTAAAATCATGAGGGTGATCACACAATGGAACAGGGCTCTTGGATAGGAAACGCCATCCTTGAAGATGCTCAAGTCCCGGCTGGGCCAGCCCCCGAGCTATCCACCTGGGCCTGCCTGGGGTGGGATGATGGATACGGAGCTGGGGCCTTGCCTACAGAATCCTGCGCAAGCCGCAACTGTTTGAGATGCGACACCATAGGATCTTAACCACCCAAAATGATCCCTTCCCCATCTCACGTATGGGGAAGATCCCTCACCTGGCCAAAAGCTATTCCCCAGAGGCTGTACATGATTTGGACACGAGATCTTCTGAACTTCTTCCCCGCTGGGTCCAATGTGGGTAGCGGGAAGGAAAAGGTTGGAAAACCCAGGAGCAGAGAGGCACAGCACTAAGACGTACACAGCAAGCACAACCTGCCCGGACCGCTTTAAAGAGGGACAGCCGAGCTTACAGCCCCCAGCCCACCTCCCCGTCCCCAGGGAACTCGTCCCCGGGCCACAGAGCAGCTCCGAGAGGCGAGGCAGCCTGTGGAAAGGAGCCAAGGGGCCAAGCAGGGGCGTTTATTCAGTATCTTAACGACAAGCAGCACGAAGTTTCTACTAGTTCCAAGGTCAAGTCCTGAAGAAAAAGGACGGAGCTCTACAATCTCATCGAGATTGGACGGTTTGGCTCTCTTCGGGGCCAGACTTGTGCGCCAGTCTGTTTGTAAGAACAACATCTGGAGCAGGCATCAACTTTTTTTTTGTTGTTGTTGATAGCAAGAGCTGCCAGACTAACAGGGAAGAGTCTTCCAGAAGGTGGGGTGAGGGTGCTGGAGCCTGACCCACCCAGCCTTGCTGCTCGGCGACATGGCTGGTCGCTGGAAGCACCCTGCCCGGCACAGCTGCATGACCCTAGGCTCCGAAAAAGGCCCCGAGCTTTGCTTTTGGGTGAGAGACAAACAAAATACAAAACCATACTGTCAAAAAAGTTAAGGCGGGTGCCTTGAAATAAAGCCACCCACGTACTTGTGCCCTCGCTTGATGGTCGCTTGACAGCGTGCACAGAGCAGTGCCAGCAGCATCTCTGCCAGAGAGCAAAAGGAAAATGTTGGCTTCAAGAGAGCCCCCAAAACTTCAAGAGAGCCCCCAAAATACGTGGGCTTTAGGAAAATAGACTTGCATTAAGAGAGAACAGCAGAACTGTAGCTACCACCATTGTATCGCTGGCCCGGGAGAGGCTTGAGGCTTCAGCAAGCCAGGGCGCCTGCCCGCTGCGTTTGGCTCCCGATCAGCTATCGGGCCGCTCTTCCTTCACCGCTGTTTGTTACCTGCTTCCCCACCCCACATTTCCCCCCTTAACATCATCCCACTTTCACATGCTAATCCCCCAAGGCAACCCCTTGTAACCATGGAAATAAGGCAGCATTTCCTACTGTCCTCTCCTCCCTCTCTGGCAGGAACAGCTGCCTGCTGTGGAAGTGTACTCTCAGCAGAAGGTGCTTCAATCTGCGCTGGAATTGCGGCCGTAAGCCATCTTCTGCTCTCCTGAAGCCGTGACAGCCGCCCGTCTCCTGCAAGCGGAGCCCTTCCCGGTAATCCCTTGGAGGTGATGTTCCCGAGGCTCCCACAACATACGGATCGGCCGCGACTCATCCTCTTGCTCCGCTGAACAGCACCGAGGGCAGGGTTTGGATGCAGAAAGCCGTGAATTTTCTCTACCGGCTGGAGCGAAAGCAGGGACTGACCTCGTCCAAGCTGTGGGGCAACATCCACAAGAGGAAACTGTGGTCGTGTTTCGGCTTGCTCCACCCTGATGTCAGGCAAAAGCCACCGCGGGCGAGATCTGCTGTTCCCACTCCAGGACCGGCACTGTATTCCACACCTGCAAGCACCGAAGACAAACGGAAACCCTCCGCTGCATCTCCGGCCCGTTCACAAGTTCACCAGGAACTCAGGTACCTGAAGTGTTCGTAGGAATCTCAGCAAGTTCCTCTCCCACGGGGATGCTGACTTGACAATTCTCACTGAAAACACACCCAGCCCGACAGAGCACCAACGCATCTGCTGAGTAGGCAGTGCAAGATGCGGGCGTTCAATACCGTAAAGACTGAGAACCGACGGAAGATCCCGTGCGGAGCCCGTCCTCAGCTCTGCAGCCGAGACGTGCCCTTTAGCTCCCCGTTCTCACACAGCAGACTCACCCTGCCAGATTCCCCCCCCCACCAGTGCATGTGTGGGCAGGGATACGGGGAGAAAGCATGATTTCGAGAATACAAAGCGGAGACCCAGGCTCAGAGTCACCACACCCTTTTTTATATCGTAATTTGATGCAGCAAGAGAGGAAAACAAAAAAAAAAAAAAAAAAAAAAGAGATGCTGACAAGCACCAACTCCCACCCAGCAAGCCAGAGATTCCCCTAACTCACAGTGCTTTCGTTGTTCCTATGTTTAATGGAAACGCACACAAAAAATTCATTAAAAAAATAAGACAGTAACGTCAAGTAACATTGGTGCCAAACACTGTCCAACAGGCTCGTCGCAGACACGGCTAATATAGCTCATGCACACACCGCCCACAAGAAGCACGTTCTAGGGCTCCTCCGTGCCTGTGCCGGCCCCTCCTGGCTCACCAGGACAAAGACCAAGCGTAGAGAGGCCAACACCAGCCTGACTGCTTCACCTGCTGAGTGAATTTTGCCTCCACGTGGTGGTGGTGGGGGGGAAATTATCTTAAACGAAACTCTGGAATGGCCTTCAGTCAACATCCCCCCCAATCATGTGAAAGGAGAAATGCAGCTATTACATGTCTGCTCGCCAAAGCTGCCCTAGGTTTTAGAAGAAAGAAAATCCACTTTCCAAGGCTCTAGGATCTGAAATCCCTGGTAGCAAAAATTTATTTTCATGACTGAAGACAAGGAGAAATTTATAAACATATTCTAGCAACCAACCAATAAAACAGTAAATATTCCATTCCTGTGACTTATACGATCAGCCGGGAGCAAAACATCCAAAATGGCTCTGCCAAGTGCCACTACGACAACCAGGAGTACGAGACCATGTGCACATAACCTGTCCTTACTTCTTCCCAACCCCACGTACGCCAGGGAAGTCTCTTTTGCAGGTCCGCAGTGTATCCAGACATCCTCCGAGTGACTAGTGTCCAACGTTAAAAGGAGAAAAAATAAAGCAGCACACTCATTTCAAAGCCCAACAAAGACACCAACATTGTTAGATTCTCCTAAAAATAAGTAGTTCCAATTCATTTTTTCTCCCCCCAAAGACCATGTGCCTCGGCCAACGTTCAGCGCATGAGCAGGCTGTGCTTTGGTCCATCCACTCTCTCCAGCTTCTCAAAGTGTTTTCTGGCATTGCGGATGTTGATCAGCGTAGCCGCGGAAGCTAGGACGGAAAAGGGACAGGGGAGATAAAAAAAAAAAAGTTAAAAGGGATGCGAGTAACCAAGTCCCAGAAGTTAAGTGCTGCCTAAAAGCAACGTCCCCGTCAGCAAGCTCTCTCATTTCAACCCCGCTGCTCCCTAGCTGTGCACAACTGAACGCTGGAGGGTCTGGGCTGTTTGCTGATCCCAGTGCGACAGCGAGGAAGAGTCAGAGCGAGCCACCGTCGCGCAGTTTGCTCACGGGGATAGCTGCACAAGTCACCACAGCTGCTCACTCGCTGCTCCTCAAGCACGATAATACCACAGCTGGTAATTCAGTCACAGGGTTTACACAGGTTTTCCCTAATTCAGTAAGCCATTCGAGAAGAGGAGGAGAGGAAGCATCGACACCATCAGCCACAAGGCTGTCCTGGACAGTGTCTCTTAAGCACCTCAAATCCTAACAGGAGCAGTTTCAGTTGGAGTTGTGTAAACAGTTAAATAGTCACCCTGTGCCCGTAAGGGCCGGCGCTGCTGGCTGCAGTTTCTTCTTTAAGATAAATAGATGCTACTATAATTAGAGTCCTTGCCCACCACGACAGTTCAGGCAGCAAGAGCAAAAACTCAAATATGATCCATCTCTGCTTCCTCTCCAAAAAGCACTGGGGCTGCCAGATCAGAACAGCCCAAAATAGGTTATTAGACACGACCTACTAAATCAGGTCACATCTGTTATAGTGGTTCCCCACCGCTGCTACGATCCTCCACTCGACAGCAACAAATAGCTCAGCTGTCGAAGGCACACGTCTCTTGCCTTCTGCAAAGCCAGTCACTTTTTAACCACCTTCCTCACCCTCTGCTCGGACAGGGCAAAGCAGCAGCACAGTAGATCCCTCTCTCTCTTTTAATTACAATCACTTTTACCGCTTTGCCTGGTGTTTGTCATTTTCTAAGAGAAAGACAGATTAAACCAGACTCATTCGGCTTTTTGTCCCTGCAAACAAAAACAGGCCAGAGGCTTATCTTTGCTTCGACTTACGTATTGAAGGGTCTGACATAACCACCATCACATATGTATTTGATGTAAAGATGTCAATGAAAGCAGCAAAGTTAGAGTTCCTGACCTCCATGCTCTGGAAAGAAGCTGCCAGCTTACTAAGAGGGGAGGGGGAAAAAAAAAAGAAAGGAAAAAAAAGAGTAAATGAACTATTACTGTAACATTGCTCAAACAGCTTTTGTGCCCATATAGCCAACATCCCATTATTTGAGTTGTTGGTAAGAAAGAAGTGTTCAAGTCCCCACTTGGCAAACAACAGCAGGTGCAACTACAAGTTTGGCTGTTTTTTTGGGGTTTGGGGGTTTTTTGTTTGTTTGTTTTTTAAACGAAAACTTTGTTTTCAGGCTTTAGGCTAAATGACAACAATATAAAATGATTTGCACATTGGATGGTGAAGGTAACTCAAGATATACAACCGCGCTGACTGTTTGAGTCCGCTACGCCCAAGCAGTCATCGTCACTCGCCCCATGGATGTAACAGCTCAGTCATTTAGGACGACAGTTGGACACTCTGTGGATAACCAGGAGAAAGAAGTATAAAACTGAAATAGCTGGAGACAGCTCTGTAAACCATGCAGCCACTTCTCCATCCTGTTCAGGCTCCAAACACTCGCAGATATTACCAACAGACTGCGGAACCTGGAGGCTGTTCAAAAGCCGAGCTACTCCAAAGCAAGCTTTCCACTTTTCCATTTGAAATATTGATAAAGAGTGTCTGCAAGCCTCTTCCTCCCACACCCGTGCTGTGGTACAGGGTCTGAAGCAAAGCTCTCCACCTGACTTGCCGCAGCACTGTTGACCGTCACTAATTTATCAGCTCAGTCCTGGAACTTCCCTACCTTGCCCAGGAGAATGACGCCTAGAAGAAAATGGTTGTTTCAAAACAAACTTCTTTGAGCCCTCAGCAAAGGAGGAAGTTACAAAAGATAACAAATAACTCGGTCGTGTTTAAGCATGGTGCAATTTAACTATGGCATCTCAGCTTGCTGAGGAGTCATACAACTAGTATTAATTTGGAGAGCCTTCCTGCTTCTGGATGAAGCTGAAACACCCGCTGAGGAATCTTCCCCACCTAACGATTAAACCAACTCACCTGCAACTTAGCTTGAATTGTTTAATAATGTTGCTGATTTTCTCAAATCTGTGGACATCCCGCTGTTCTTTGCATTGATAGTGAGAAATGACCTGGAAGGCAGAGAGAGAGAGAGTGCAGAGCTAGTCAGTAATTTATTTCAGCACAGGTTTCTCAGGCTGAACAGCAATTACGGGAAACGGGTGGTGACCAGCACAGGGATTCCCTTTGCCTCTTGCTGATTGAATCTTGGAAACTATTTGCAATAATACCTGTGGTGCTTCCATGGTAAAACAAGACTCAGCCACACAATCACCAGGAAGCTTTTCACAAGTCCAGATGCAAGCATGTCAGATACGCAAGAGACACTGCTGTCCATTTGAGGTCTGAATACTCCAACTTAGCAGCAATTTAAATCTTGATTCAAAGAACAAGAAAGTGCAAGGAGAGGAAAAAAAATGCGAGACCATCACCTCAGGTAGGGGGAACAGACATTTGACAAATGCTGGAATAGCTTTCCCTTCCTAAATCTATCGTGCTAGAGGCTCAAGGACTGAACCTGAGAAATCTCCCATTCTGCAACACGTAGGATGCACAAGCGCTGCTCTTCAAAGCCAAAGCAAGCCGCTCCCCCCTAAGAAAAGCAGAACAAAGGCAGCTGGTTTCCTAGGGAGTTCTCTCTCCATCAGTTAACTGAGTCAGACCAAGACTGTGCTAAGCCGCCTGCATTCAGATCGGTTCCCCTCCTCTTCCTCCCACATAGCGATCCAGCAGCAATGTGCAGACCTTAGCACCTGGCTGCAAAGATTCAGAGGATCACAAGTTTTTAGGAATCCTCGCAGCGTGATCCACAGCCATCTCTCCCTGACCATCTTCACAAGGCTGGTAGCCTACAGACCTTTACTCCTCAGCCAAACTAGCTAACGGGCCGAGAACTGCATTTACCGCATAAGGGGAATGGCACACAGTCAAACAATTACATCATCTTTGTTCCCACAGCAAACCAAAAAGGAGTATTTTAAAAACCTTATGCTGTGTGCTTTAAGCTCTTGAGAATCGTGAAACCAGCTGCTACTGGAAGTGTCAGACACCCTTGCGCAAGGATGTTAAACTCTTACTTTTCTACCTATGGAGTCACACTTAACAGGCTTGCGAGAACTAAGTTTTTGGGTTGTTTTTTTGGTGTGTCGTCACCCCCCCCCCCCCCCTGAGCACCTTAAAAAGATCATCACCTACTTCCTACTTTTTAAGCCTGCCCAATTATTCACACAAGCACAGCTTTAGCCAGATTCAAGGATTACATTCATACCAAAGCCTTCATTGTATGCAAGTTCATTCCTTAGCTTTCCAGATAGGTTTTTCTGTTACTGTGATTTGAATACAATTTCAGAGTAAGATTTCACTTCAGGGGAAAGGAGTCCTGGGGGAAGTTTAAATATATGAAAAAAGTGAGAAGAAAGAGTCTTTTAAAAAGTCACCATTACACTGAAAATAAGCATAGAATTTTTGTAGCAAAGATTATTCTTTTTCAGTAAAAGTACTAATAACAAAAGTACTGTTACATACCACCAAGGTGGAACTATCTATTATCTACAAAAGGTCAAAAAGCAGAACTTGCCAGAAATGGCAGGTGTTTACTTCTGGTAGTTTAAGTAGTGAGAAAAGTAACGGTTCCTTTTCCACATTCCCTCCCTCATTTCAAAATCGGACATTCGGCCATCAAGGAAAGCACTCAAAAAAAATTCAAAACTGTTCCCTTCAGGTCAGCAAGACTTTTGGTGTAAAGTCTGAAGAGACCAGTCCAGAAACCGAGAGTATGGATGGACGGGCAGCCATGGTGGTTTTAACCAACACATTTTACCTTGCAGAGACAACAGATTGGAAGCGTAGTTACCATGCAGCCAGTAACTTCGAAAGCTATTGCAATCCCATCGCTTGTGATCCTCTATCCATACTCCGGGTTTGTAGAGTATCAGACAAAGAAAAAAAACCCAATCAAGCCCAGTTAAAATGGCAGGCCAGGAGGAACTGAAAAGGCTTATTTCAAGCTAAAGAAGGTTCTTGCCCTGTGCAGAAAGGAATTCTGAAAAAAGTCCCACAGCCGACAACAGAATGGGGATATGAAACCCTCTCACAGCTCGGGAGAGGGAAACACTGATCAAGCCCTCAGCTCAACTGCTAGAAGTGGAAATTTTGGGAAGGTCCCGTGAGCCATGGAGTCACGTCAGCTACTTTCAGTATCACAAGGCCTAGATCAATGCATTCTGCCATCTGGCGCTGGCACCTCTCTTTGGGCTACTGCCACAACAGCACTTTCCATCCAGGGAACTCCGTCCTAGGCTGGGCAGAGGAACCCGAAGGGCAGAACTGCTGTATTCACCAGGAAAGTGGCTCTCTCAAACAGAAGCACTTCATCTGCCTCGATGATCTGAGCAAAGTTCCTCAGGTTCATTTCCAGCTGCTGGACATTGGGGATCAGCTGATAGACTATACTGGACCAAGCCTGTCAATAAAGAAAGACACAACATAAGGCTGCATTAGCACTTCTCTGCCTCATCTTCTTGTTATGCAATGTGCTCAAAAACCCATTATTTGCAGTTCTGGGTGTTGATAGCCTAGGCAAGACTGAGAAGCTTCTCCCACCTCCGCATCCAGGTATACTCTGCTACAGGAAGTAGTACCCCAGACCTGAGTACACTCTTCACTAGGTCAAGTTCTCCACATCAGTCACAGAGAAACTAGAGTACTATTGAACAGGCTTAAAGCATCCTAATTTTAAGCTGGCAATGCTTCTATCAAGTTTTCAGAGTTTTTTTTAATCTTGAGCAAGGTCAACGTGCAGATGGATACTTGGCAGCTCATCACTGATCCAAACAGAAAGCTCTAATCTGGCCCAACAAGTCAGGAACCAGCCCAGAAGGGACTGGGGATGCGGCGATAGGCATCTGTCCTCAGACTCAGGTCCTCTAAGCTCAGCTTCACCTCACTGCCTACCTACTGACCCAGGTTTGTGTCAGCACCTGACCACACGCTTCCCCCCAGTCAGTCAGCGTGGATATTTCTGTCTCCTATTTACCAAGTACCTGATATTCACCAAACTCTCCTACCACTCCACCTGCCAAACGCAAAGTTAAAAGCCCAAGCCAAGGGCACGAGCTCTGAAGAGCTCTGGCACGCCTGTGTCTAGAATAGCACAGGTCTGCCTCTGTATAAGCCGCTCAAATAGAGTAACCAGCATAACTGATGAATGTTAGGGATGCCTGCAGGAAGAGAGGGTATGCCACGCTTAGGAAGGCCGATGTCTAGAGGGAGCTGGGCACGTGCTTTGTGAAGAGTGATGCCTGGCGTTTGGTACTGCGTCAGGCTCAACCAAACACATCACAGCCTGAAGGCAGGGGAATTCGCTACGGCTTTGGATGGATTTGCCAGGCTGGTGAAATCTGCCATCCAAAGTCCCACTGAAGTCAAGAGAATGAGCCAAATGGTCCTCACCTTCAGACAAGCAACCCAGCCACTACGCTACCGCCACTGCTTATTAGCATTAGCTGGCAATTATAACAATCATTTGCTATCAGCACAGGCCAGGTAGCACTCACCACTCCCACACCTGGAAGACCTTTGGCACTGCAGTCAAGACTGACTGATAGCACAAAAAACCCCTCCCCGCCTGAAAGCAAAGCAAATTCCCAGAAGGGTACATGCTCGTGTTTTAACAGTGCTGCAGAGAAACAAAGCAAACAATTCCATCCTGCATAAACATGACTACAAGATGCAGAAGCTCCTTCTAAACTAGCCAGGCAAAGTGTTTAAGCAGTATTAACATATTGACACCATGACTCCACCATGCGGAGGGGTTTTATTTTTTCTAATTAAAACCAGGCTGCTCTGATGCCATTTACAACAGCTAACCACCAGAAGTAGTTGCTGCAGAACTAAAAAGGGCCAGTCACTAACAAACCAGTAACAACTAACCACTTGCCTTCCTCATGCTCTTGTTTTCAAGTGGGAGGGGGGAAGCCAGATACAGGAGAGGAAGCTGTACAAACCTTGTAAAGTGTTTCATCCCAGATGGAAGTTCTAAAACAAACACATTCCAAGGGACGGGAAAGACGCTTCAAGTCTTCCTCACGCTCTTTAAAAATCTGGGAAATAAAAAAAGATTAGCAGTCGAGTGTAAATATTTCTGCCTTTGGTGTGGTTGCTGCATTGTATTTCCGGCATGCATTTCAAACAAATCTTGAGTACCTACAGCACTGGAGAAAAGACAACAGCAGAGGACGCTGGCCAGGACAGGCCGGCAGAAACCCCTTCCACTGCAACAGCAGGGAGAAGCAGACCGTAGCTGTCTCACGACAGATCTGACTAAGACTCAAAGCTGAACTAACTATGGGTGTTGTGGAGTGGGAATGGAAGTGGATACACATGAGCATCTCTGAGGACCTCAATTTTGACAAGTCCCTGGTCACAGGCAAAAAGCTCCGTCACTGAGAAGAGGATAGGAAGAAAGCACTCAAGGTTCATCAATATGAGCAGCTCCGACACATGTGCTTATGCAGTCTTCTCTTCTCACACCATACTCTGCCCTTAGAAGTTACGGTTGCAAAAAAAGGGGAGCAGCGGAACAGCAAAGACCAGCCAGCCTTGTGCCAGGCTCCTACAGAACTGCTAAAAAAGCAGCAGGACAGCCAACAACATGCCTCTGCAGGGGAAGGCACGACGACCACCTTCACCTCAGCTTACTGTTTTTAGGAACATGACAGAACATTAACTGATCCCTACAAAATGCTGCACAGGCCAACACTTACCATTTGGGTCCTGGGATACCAAAGGCTTCAGTAAGATTTACAGAGATAGCAATTTGGCCCAGTATTTGCATGTTCTTCTGAGTAGCAGATACCTTAAAACAGATCCTGATGGGTGTGCGATGATACACGTTGAAAGCGTATCTGAAGTAAGGCTGCTCTTCCGTCTACCCTTCACTTCAGGGCCTCCCTAGAGTCTGCACAACTATGTAAAACCAGCATTTGTCCACCAGTCCCAAAACAAATCTGGACAGGACAACATCAAGAAGATTTTAGACTCATCCTTCAGTCTGGAGGGAAGGCAGATGGAAGTGAGGAAAAGCTCCTTGAATCAACCCTATGAACAAGCTCTTTGAGCTATTTCTGCACTGAGCTGGAGGGCAGAACTAAAACTGGAAGAGGAGGATCACCACTCTCAGGCAGCATGAGTGATCTGAAGCCAACCTGCTACGTGGAAGAAGTCTGTCTATGCAGGGAGGCCAGGGTGTGGCTTCAGCCATGGGACCTTGCATGGCCTCCTTCTGCAGCTGCCCAGGCACATACTCACCAGGAATCAGAAGAAAGTTTAATAAGACTTCTTACTTCAGACAAAAGCCAACAGCCTAAAGGGGCCTCCAAACTTGCTGCAAGCCAGGGAGCGGCCAAGCAGCCAGGGTTGTACTTGTCTAACCCACAAAGCTAATTTTTCATTTGGTATCAGAAGTTGGTTGCTTTTCAGACCAAGCTGAAAAAGCAAGGTTGGTAGGAATTCATCACCTTCCAATATCCCCGCAACCTTTCAAAATCTCTGAAAAGAACAGAAGACACCTAATGCCTCTGAAAGGATGATCCCCCACCTTTGCAGGATGCCTCCTGGGGCAGAGGAGTGCTTAAGAGGTGATCTCTGGGTAGGCAGGCCAAACTGACAGAAAGCAGAATCAACTGACATAAATCACCTTCTAGTTAACTGGGAAAGTTTCAACTCTTTTTTTTCATTATGCTTTAGAACAGAGCCTATGCTGGACTGAAAGCAACAGCTAAAGATAAACCAACCCTCACTGTCACCACCACCATCCTCAAAGCCATCCAAATGGTGAGCAGCGAGTTTAAGATTGCTGGGTTTCACTTCTACCCTTCCTTCAGTTCTACCTCCCTTCTGGAGCCAAGGTCTGCTGAAAGTACTAGAATCAGTGCTATAAAAGAAAAGGCTTAGAGCAGTTGTCACTAAAATTCATTAGTTCTGTTCTCCACTAAATAATATGCAAGAGATAGCGATGACATCCAATTTAGAAAAGGCAGAAAAAGCTTAGAGGGCTTTGACAATTCTTAACACCTGAGAAACCCTTCTAGGAACAGTGCTGATGGGGCTGCATTTGAAGTATGAAATCGCAACACATTAGCACAGTCAAAAGATGCTCTACTTGAAAGCATTCCTATGGCAACTATCAGCTTCTCACCAAATCCCGCTGATCCTCCTGCACCAAGTCCATCTTGTGCACTAGACAAAAGATCTTTGCATCAGGAGAGTTCTGAAGAATTGCCTCCAAGCATGACTGGTAGTAGTGCATGTCCTTCTCCAGTTCACGGCTCTCTACATCGAACACATAGATGAGGACTTCTACGTTGCGGAAGATGTTGTCCCGCTGACTGGTGAAGTAGTTCTCCATAAAGGTGTCCTGTCTGAGAAGGAGCAGAGCAACAAAGCAAGGAGACTCCCATTAGAGCGACCAGGTCTTGCTTAGCACTGCCAGGAAAGTGCTACGTGTAAAATGCCTCCTGCTAGAAAGGCAAGGTTTGCGTTTTGAGCTAGAGACCCCATCACAGGAGTCTAGACAAGAGCCCCACAGGTGGCTAAATTCCCCACGACATAAGGCTCCCTAAGCATTTCCAATGGAGCGAAGTGGGATGCTCCTGAAGGGCATCTGCTCACCAGTCTCACAGGAAGCTGAAGCTTCCCTCATGTCACAGCTGGCTGCTCAGTGTCCTGTGCAAATGGAGCTACGTTGCTTCTGGACCCAGACTGGCTTTCAGAGTGTTGCGTATAAAAAAGCCACAGCAGCAGAAGCTAAAATGTAACCAAAACCATCAGTGTAGCCTCTTATTACAGGCTTTAAATCTCCTTTAGCTTTTACTGAATACAGCTCAGACAATGCATGAGAACATGAGAGCTGATGAAGCTTAGCAAAGTCGGACAGCTCTGCTGAGGCTCTGCCAACGGGAGAGCGTTCTTCAAAAAGCTGCTTCCAGGAGCCAGAGGATCACTGTCAACCTTCAGCATCACTTCTCAGCAAGCATCCCATTTGGGTCAAGCTGGTGATAAGCAATTCTGAAACCAGCGTCACCTCCCACCACCTCAGGAGAAAGACCAGGTGAGGGGCTCAGGCTTTTTGCCAGCAGAAGAAAGCAGCCAGCAAGGGAAGGGCGGACCTACGCGCTGCTCCTTTTATGTATGGATAACTCAAGAGACAGCGTAATCCTGCCAACCTCTTCCACCCACCTCCACGCACAAGCCTAAGACATGGCATCCATTCTTTCCAGAGTTGTCTCACCAGTCTTACAGTGCATGCACAACGCTTGTTCTATTCCCTTCGTTCACAAGCAGCATACTCATCCTGCTGGGGCAGGAGGACCTCTGCTTTGTTACGTCCCCAGCCTTATTCCCTGGAGCTAACCCCGCAACGGTTTCAAAAGCAAAAGAATAAACAGTACCTACCCTCCGCAGTCCCAGAGGTTTAATACCAGGTTTCCTAGAAATCTAACATGGGAGTGCTCCACATCAACTGGAAAGAGACAACAGGAGTTTACCCACTGTACCACACACCCAGCTCAGAGCTACCTCCTCGGGCAGCCAAAAATGCCATTCTTCACAACACACCCCACAATTTGTAAAATCCCATCTAAACAACACCATTGTAGGTAAATCTGTACCTGAGGGCACTACGGAAAAAAGACAGTTCCCAGAGTAATTCAAGCCTTCCTATTCTCTACCCAGGACATTATTCTCCTGAGAAGCACAGCAGGTGGTTCCCTTTAACAACATGTTCCCTGGTCTTTGTGATATTTTAAGAATGACACTAGTTCCAGCATACTCTGCAAGGCCTTAAGCAAACCTTAGAAATAAATCAGTAACACAAAGAATGTAAACTTTATGAACAGGCCAAATTTATGGCAAAGAGGAAACGTTCACCAATCCATGACATTAAGTCCTCACAGGTGCTTCCTAGCGAGGAGCGTTAGATCCTGACAATTCCTACCCCTGTTTCAGAGGAATCACTTATTGTTTTTTCAGATCAGTGGCTTTGGGGGGGTGGGGGGGAGAGGCAGAAGACACTAATTAAGCCTAGTGCATCGTCCTGCCAAACTCACAGGTGCATAGCAAGATCACTGTGTCTCCAGCTGCGCTAGCGATCAGGAAAGCTTCACCAACAAGGACAACCATGAGGAGGCTCTGAACACTCCTCCAATAATAGGTGTAGCAGCAGCAAAGGCTGCCTCCTGATCAAAAAAGAGAGTTAAGGATAAAAGTTCAACAATAAAGCAGCAAAACTGAACGCAGTGCTGCCTTCCCTTTCACTCCAGCTCCCTGCCTGCCCTCAGCTGAACTCAGGAGTGAAGTTGCCTGTGAGGTGTGGCAGCTGGGAGGATGAGCAGACACCCACCCACTCCAGAGCAGAGGAGAGGCAGGGATCGCCAGAGGGAACAGCCTCACCCCTTTAATGAAGGGGGTTTGAGCCCTGAGAATTTGCAGTTCAAACAAGAGAAGTCTTACTTGTGGCACCCAGGCGCCGTGTGTCCCTGGCGATGTAGTTTGCAAAGATAATGGACCTCATGCTGGTCTTCCCAGACCCACTTTTACCCATCAGCAGCACCTGGGAAGAAAAAAAAAAAAAAAAACCAAGAAAGAATTGGCTACCACAGAACACCAGGTCCTTCATGGCTCCCTTGGGGTTAACATCTTCCTGCCAAAGCCACCAAAACACAGGACAACATACTTCAGATGTGAATGCATCAGAAGAGAGAGGCAAAGAAGAAACGCTTGGGAAAGCAGGAGACAGACGTCCTTACCTCCTTGCTACCCACAGTCACTGAATCACGGTCAGACTGAAAACCTTCCCTTCTTGTTTGCATTCTTGAACTATGCCCCCCACCCTCTCAGGAATCTCTGCCCTTCCAGGCACCACACTCCCCTTACCGGGTGCCTACCAGAAGGAAGCACAGCCAGCCCACAGCCACTGTCCACCAACCCCCCTTTTCCCAGCACATGTTGGTAGAGGACTTGTGGAGTTCATAACCAGCACTCAGGGAAGAGCGGGAGCTGCTCCTGAAGCTGCTGCAGCCTCCCTCATGCCCAACCCCTTGCACCCATGCACTTTCCAAACGCGCTAGCACCACAGGTGAAGGCTTGATGTTTTTGATGACAGCAAAGGGCTTTGCCAAGACAAAAGAACAGCTTTATCTCAAGCCTTTAAGACCAGACTAGAAACAATCCCTTGCCCACTCAGCACTGGCATTCTCCACCCATTATTTCTCTCCTGATCTCGCTCTTTTCCTTCTCCTAAGGTGACTTGTTTTCTCTTCCCTGGCAGAAATGAAATACATTTCAAGTTTCAGGTGTTAGAAGACCAGCAAAAAGTTAAAAGCAGATGGGACGGCCCAGTTCAAGTGCACCAGGCTACCATGTAGGGGAGACACTTGACTCCAGAGTCCTGTTTCCAGATCATCAGGCCAAAGGGGAGGCAGCACCTCCCATAGCCAAAAACTCGGGGATGATTTGGGGGGAAGAGGGGAGACAGTCCCACAGGGCAAGACTCTACATTGTGATCTAAAAATAAAAATTAAAAAACCCCCAACGGTGACAGCCAACACAGACTTGCTCACAAAAACAGCTGTTAAACAAGTTCCAGTTACAAAGTCAAATTCAGCCTTTGGCAACAGCTCTGAAAATCTATCATCAAGGATAGGTTTAACGAGAGTGCAACCGGCCCGAGTCCGCCTGCCCAGCCCGCACCAGTGCCAAATGCTAGCTGGGAAGGCGCTCGCTCGACTCCCAGCCTCGCTCCGCAACTGCACGGCAACAGCCGCCAAACTCTCAGGGCAAAACAGGGGAGGCAGAATCCCACCATCCTGTTTGCACGAGTTACCCTCCTGACGACGACTGCAACGTTTCACAGGCTGGCGAGCACCCTTTCCAAAAAGAAGCTGACCGCACGCCTCGATGATTTGGTAACAAGGACTGTTCCTCAGAGAGGCAGGCTGGTCAGGTCACACCTACCAGCCTTTCTGGAGCAAACCCCCAGAAAGCTATGCTGTCTTCTCCCCTGAGCTACACACAGAGCAGAAAGAGAGAACATCGACATCTCTTATTTCAGACCACCTGCAGAAGAAGCACGTGCAGAAACTCAATATGGCTCCAAGGCACAGCCCAAGTCAGCCCATAGGTGAACCCAATTCCCAAGTTTTAGACTGCAGAGGCTTTTCAAAGGCATCAGACACCAGCACGTAGAGCCAGGCAGGAAACCCAATCCTAGCACACCACAGAAAGACAGCCATATATTCTCTACGCAGCCACTTCAATGGCTTTGAATATGCTTACTGCTGGAATACACACACCCCCCCTCCCCCCCGCCTCGATTCTCAGAAAAAGTGCTACTCCTTCCCCATGTGTTAAGTTTCATCCTCCCAGGAGCCCTCAGCGAATTACGGGCTCCCCACGCCAAGTTTCTGTAACGTATCAGAAGGGTCTCCCCACGGGCCAACAAAGCGGGCTAGAGCGTATCCTCTTCCCTCACGCTGCGGGAGGTACGCAGTGAGCAGAGGGTTTTGCAACATGTACCAGAAACACACAGCAGTTATCCGTGGATGGCTCAGCAGCGAGCTGGCCCTACCGCTCATGCCAGCAAATAAGCTCAAGCACGATTTTAATTTCCAGCACTTTAAAGAAAGGATGCATCTGCTGACTCCGACAGGCTTAAGAGGCACCTGACAGCCAAAGAGCACACAGAGGTACAGATGAAAACACGTAATGACATTAGCAAATACAGACGGGGAAGGAAAACCCAACTGCAAAGGATTCTCCTTTCAGTTCTTACCTTTTTCTTCATGGCTGTGCTTGGCATCACCCACCTACAGAGAGAAGACCATCTTCTTACATTGCTCTACTTTCCTCAGTTACAGGCTTCACTGCAACATCCAAATCCCACCCACAGAAGTACCGTGCAAAAGGGGAAGCACTCCCATACTGACATAATTCCCCCCAACCTCCGCCTCACCAGGCACTTGACAGCTTCTGCTCCAGACGGCATGAGGAAACTTCAGCAAAAGCCTCCTACTGTTAGAAAACCCTCCAACACGCCCATGATGAACAATGTTCCCGTAATTACGCGGCCGAAACAGGCCTAAGCAGGATAAATGCGGGCAGCGTTGGAAGGCAGCGGGAGACACCCGCACAGCCGCCACACTGCTCGGGTCTCCTGGCACACGGCAGCCAGGGCCGGCCTCACGCGCAGCCCCTACCCCTTCCCCACGGGATGCTCCAGAGCCCGCACCAAGCAACCCATGACCGCGGCGTCACATGTCCCCACACCCCGCTCCCCGCGGCCGGCCCGCACCGGCGGCCGGCACCGACCACCGCCCGGCCGCCGCCGAGACCCGTCCCGGGAGACCCCCGCCCGCGGGCCGCTGCCTTCGG
>VYZW01009087.1:91889-105113 GCA_013401315.1 Balaeniceps rex | reverse complement strand
GCAGGAGGGGGGCGCGGCGGCCGGCAGCGTCCGGGGGCGGCCGGCGGGACGTGCGAGGCAGCGCAGCGGGGCCCGCCAGGGCCCCGAGCCGGCCAGAGCGGCAGGAGGGTGCGGGCAGGTAGGGCTGTGAGGCGGGCGGCGGCAAACATCCCCAACACCTCCCATATGGTCTAGCGGTTAGGATTCCTGGTTTTCACCCAGGCGGCCCGGGTTCGACTCCCGGTATGGGAAGTTCAACTTTTTTTTTTCTTTTCTCCTGGCTTATTCCTTCTTTTCACCTGCCCGGGACCGGGAAGCGCCGCGGTTTTGCACCTCTGCGCCCAAATTCCTCGACCGCAGGAGTCTCCTGAAGCTGTAGGAAGCGCTCTGCCACTGCAAACCCTATCTCCCACCTCAGTTCAAAACGTTCGAGTAAACTGGAGGAGAGAGTAACTAACGGGGAGTTAATTACGTTTTTCTCTAATGCGGGCAAGAAAATTGCTGCTTGTGTCCCGCAGTGTGTTTTAAACCTCCCTGACTATTGTCCAAGGCAAACAGTATTGTACTGCAACTCTAGCAGTGAAAATCTGCTACAGACATGCACACAAAAAACCACATGCATATATATAATATATATATAAAAATGAGTGTGCAGGGCTAGTTGTCTACAAAGGGAAATCCCTTAACAAAGCCAGGTACATCCAACAACTTTTGCCTTCGCGTGCACATGCTCTGAGAGAAGGCATGCGGGGTGGGCAACGGCACGCTGCCCACGAGGATTCACCACCAAAGTCGCCCAGGTTCACCCGGCGAGGGCAGGGCAGTCCTCCCTCCAGTGAGGAGAAGCAGGGGTCCCCCGGGCCGTCCCCCCAAGGCTGTGGGACTCAGGGGGCCCGTGGGCACCTGCCTGCTGCGGCTCACTGGGGTGCCAGAGACCTCGGCTTCAGCGGGTCTGCGGGCGGCCTCCGAGTGGCTGCTGCCACAAAGCAGGAGCCTCGGCACCTCACGTACCCCCCCCAGAGCCTGGTCACCCCGCATACCCCCTCAGAGCCTGGTCACCTCATGTCCCCCCTCAGAGTCTCGGCACCTCACGTACCCCCCTCAGAGCCTTGGCACCTCGCATACCCCCTTCAGACCCTCGGCATGTCACGTACCCCCCTCAGAACCTCGGCACCTCACATACCCCCCTCAGAACCTGGCCACCTCACATACCCCCCTCAGAACCTGGTCACCTCAAGTCCCCCCTCAGAGCCTCGTCACCCCACGTACCCCCTCAGAGCCTTGGCACCTCACGTAACCCCTGTCCCCGCCGAGACTCGGCACCTGGCACATTTCGGCCTTAAGGAAAACCCAGCCTGGCAAGAGCTTGGGGCACGACGCCTCGGAGCTGCCCGTCCCCCGAGGCAGCCCCTCGCCAGCCCTGCATCCCGCCGGGGGTCCCTGACGGGGCGGCGCGTCCCGCCGACAGCTTGTGGGCGGGACCGAGGGCGGGAGAGCGAGCGCTGCGCGGCGAGGGGCCGCTCTGCGCATGCGCGTCGGACACCGCCCTATATAAGGGCGGCGGGCGGCGCGTTCTGCCTCAGAGCGGCTGGAGGTGCTGGGCGGGGTGGTTCGGAGCTGGTGGTCTCGCTCGGCTCTTCTCAGCCGTGTCAGGCCTGTTCTAGCCCCGCTTGTGGCTGTATAGTGCGGTTCGAGGGCTGGGTTTCGGCGGCTGGCGCTGGCTGAGCAGCCGCTGCAAGCTCTCAGGTTGGAGGGGTCTGTGCCTGAGGGCTGGCTGCCCTCCCTTGCAGGAGGAGCTGTGGAGGTTGGTGTGTCCTGGGGGGACACCAGACCCCTCAGCTGGGCAGGTGTGGGAGGGGAACTGGGGGCTGTGTATGGATGGAGGTCAGCTGTGGCAGGCAGCCCGATGGGATGAACAGGGCAGGGGGTCATGCCTGGGGTGTGTCCCAGCACAGCCTGCATGAAGCCCCAAGGTAGAGTGGGCTTTCTGTGCCCCGTCTTGAGGATTGTGGAAAATGTGTGGGTGTGACGGTAGGTGCTGCCCAGGGAATGTCTGTAAACACAGTGAGTTCCTGCTGTTGTTTTTTGATGCTACTAAAATGATAGTCAAGAATCATACAGGGTTATAGATATGTGATGGAGCTCTCTCTTCAATAATAAGCAGTAAGCAATGCTGAAAAGAGCAGCTAAATGTTTAAGCTATGAAGAACTAAAGACTTCAGGCACTAACTAAATTTTGCCATGTTACACACCACTGCCTTACGTGCCTCTGCCTATGAATGGGGAACATTCACAGACAATACTTCTAAGAAACACAGAACCAAGAAATGAAGGGTGTCAATCTGTAGCCTGTATTACTAATGATCAACCTTAGTTACATAAGAACAAGTACAAATGTGGTAGTTCTGTAGGCTCAGGATGGATGAGAGTGAATATCTATGTCAATTTTAAGGCAATACAGGTTGAGCAGCCTGATCATGATCCAGGTGCAAACTCCTCTGTGCCCCCATAAAGGCTGACAGAGGGCCTAACTGTTAACAAACCAAAGAATGGTCCCATAATCGTAGTCAATATTTGAGTTTCCTTGTCAAGCTTGCAGTTTGTGTAATGCATTTGCCTTACTCCTGCATGCTATTCAAATAGCAACACATGCCATGCTGATGCTTTGTAGGAATTGAATTAAAATCGACTAGTTGGTAACTTCTTAAGAAGCAAAGCAACAGAATTGCTGTCCCAAAGATAATCAGTAATGGGATCTGCTTTCAAGTCCAAAATATTGATTGCCTTTTGAAGTGATTTAAAAGGAACTCTAAAATCAGAGCTGTCAGGCTTTCAGACTAAGAGGCAAGCTGACTCTAGGAATGGTAGAGATGTACGAGTTAATCAAGCTGGGCTTCTGGGTACTGTAAGCTGAACAAAACCTGGAGCTCTGCATCCAGTGGTACTACACTGTATCTCGGGGCAGAGTGTGGGTCGTGCAACAGGAGAGGGGTCACGGCATATTGCCATACTGAAAGGGTTTAGAAGTAAGGAGAGAAACCAGCTTGGCCAGAGCTTCAGCACTGTGGGAGGAGTCCTCCCACAATGGAGATGAAGATAATAGGCATTTACCTTGAGTAACCTGGGGCAGCACCTGTAACCAATGCCTCATTCAGTGTCTATGCATCAAACAGGATACAGAGAACTAAAAACAGACCAGAGGAGACAGCTAGCAGAGCAGTCTGAAGTTCTGAGAGGGAAGAATGCCTGCAGCAGCTCAAAAGATTAATCTCTTAACCAGGAGAAGACTGGTTAACCAAGAGAAGAGGTGCAGCCTGTTGCAGTCTCTTGTCTTGGACGTCTTCGGGGGCAGGATTGTTGCTGATAAATAACTGTCTGTTTAAAAGCCTACATTAGATGAGGCTATATATTTAAATCAGGTGCTTTTTTGAAAATAATTGATAAAAAATACCTAGCTTATTCCTTATGAGCTGAAGCTTTTAGATCAAGGTTTGATGTCCTAAAAAAAAAAAAGGGAAGGGAAAAAAAGTTGTCTTACATCAAAAATAGAATCTGTGATCTTTGCCAAGAATTTACTTCTGTCTTTAAAATTTATGCAGGACTGGATCTCTGAGTACTTGAGAGTATCAGAAAGGGGAGGCATAAATAGGTTGCTTTTTTCTCTCTAGGTACTGAAATTTTAATTTTCTCCAAACAGGCACATCTACATGAAGCCCTCCACCAATGCCACGCTGTAGCTCTACTGTTCCTTTGGCACCAGAACTCTGTAGCCAGGCTGAAGCAGCTCCCTCAGCTGAAGAAGACTGCTGAAAAGGATGGTTCAAATGCAAAAGGAACAACCCAATCCCAGAATCAAGATAATTCTTTTAAGATGTCAAAACAGTGAAGGTAACATCTCAAAGGGGTGAGTGTGTGATACATCTTAAGAGAAAGAATTTCAGCCTACCAGGACAAACACAATATCAAGAATATTTAGTGTACCATCTCCCAGGGGGACTCTCTTTGTACTCTATGAGGAAGGTCAATGCTAGTCCTCTTCCTCCTGCCCTGATATATCTGGAACACGTTGGCTATTTACTGCTCTCGCATGCCTCCTTGTGACAGTACATCAGCCTGAGAAGTACAGTCACAGTGCTGTTCCCTATCAACTTGGGAAGGCATTTCCTTTCTTTTGTAAATAAAGGAAAGGTGTTTCCTGGCAAGAATGTCTGTGAATGGAAGCTCTGCATCGTCACGTGCAACAAGAATGTTCTTTCTAGAGCAGAGTTTTGAAGAATTGGGGTAACTGCACGTTCCCTGTAACAGCAACTGAATGAACGTGAGCGGTTGCTTTCTTAGATGAAAGAACAGATTGCCTTCTGCTTGAGAAATGCCTTTCTCAAGAGACATGAGGCTCTTGGGAGCACCCAACAACTACAGGCTGTTACTTACGCTGCTTACAAAGCCATTACTCCAACAGGTTCCTGCACAAGACCAGCAGTGCAGGCTCCAAGGTGTTTGCTTACCTACTTGTGGAAAACAGATAACGTCAGTAAAGAAAACTGTTCCAGAGAACTGAAGAAAAGAATATGCAGCTACAACGTATGTCAGGGTGCAGAGGGGAAAGGCAGGGCTGACTGATTGTCCAAAAGACAGTCTGCACTGGTAGGCTGAAGGCCTATGTCCGTATGGTTTTAAAAGCTACAGCAGACACAGCAGCTGTTGCAGCTGGTTTCAGCTGGATGAACTGTCGGGAAGACATCAGCATACACATTGTTGGGAAGGAAAGCACACTGCTTCTAAATCGGTGAATGCAGCAGCTAGGGCAGTTGAGGCAGAAACCAATCCCTTTATAATCAAGGAGGATTTCCACACACATCCAGTGCCTGCAATATAATGGAAGTTTAGCCAGTAAACAAGGACTAGGTTTTTGGATGCTGGATAAAAAGTGTCCACACAGCAGATGAAAATGTTTTCCGAAGACAGCTGAAAAGACCGGTTTCTAAGACAGACAACACCCAACTACCCCGTGCTTATTGCAGAATTGTTGAGGTTGGAAGGGACCTTGAGACTGTGTAGCCTACCCACCCTGCTCCCAGCAAGGTCACGTAGAGCAGGTTGTCTGGGACTGTGTCCAGTTGGGTTTTGAGTATCTCCAAGGATGTTCCACAACATTTCTGGGCATCCTGTTGAGGTGCTTGATCACCCTCGGTATGTTTTGGGGTTTTTTTAAGTGGAAATTTCTGTATTTCAGTTTGTGTCTGCTATTTTTTGTTTTACTAGGCACAACTCTGAAGAGTCTGGATCCATCTTTAGTCTGAACAGCAGGTATTTACACATGTGGAGATTACTTCCTGAGCTTTCTCTTCTCCAGGCTCAGCAGTCCCAGCTCCCAGACTCTGCTAGCATGACAAGCTCCAGCCACTTGATATCTAGTGGCTCTTCGCTGGACTCTCACCAGTCTGTCCCCGTCTCTTACACTGGGGAGCCCAGACCCAGACACAGCACTCCAGGCATCCCACCAGTGCTGATCACCTCCCTGGACATGCTGGCAGTGCTTCTTAACGCAGCCTCTTGGCTGCCTTTGCTGCAAGGGCACATTCCTGGCCCGTGGCTGGGGTCTACCAAGGACCCCCAGGTCCTCTGCAAAACTGCTTTCCAGCTGGTCAGCCACAGCAGGTACTGGTGTACAGGGTTATTTATTTTACAAACCTGCATGATACACAGTAAGTAACAGGCTGGTAGATTTTACAAACCTGCATGATACACAGTAAGTAACAGGCTGGTAGACTGCTAGGGGATTCCTCTCCCTTCTCCTTAGGCAAGTAACGTAAATTACTATTAGTTTAATTTAAAAAGCAGAAATTGTACAGTCAAAATACTCCAACATTTTTCACTCTGGCAAAATGACCCTTAACTATTTAATGGTGTTGGAATGGGAGTGATTGCCCCAGAGGATTTCGGGCTTTTAAGCTTTTTTTTTTTTAAGCTTTAAGCCTTTTTTTTCCTCCATTACTTAACGCTTTTTAAGAGCCAACACAGACATGAAGAATGGTTTTATGTGTCTCCTTTTAAGACTGGGAAAAAAAGGTCAAGAAAACATCCACCCCACTTCCTTTTTATATTTGCTTATTTCAAACATCCTTGTCAGACCTTGAACCTGAAGTTGTAGAGCTCTGTAGTTTTGTCTGACTCTATGGTATATTAATTTTACATTCATGCAAAATATATTTCAGTAGCAGCCGTGATAATGACTTTGCCTTCTACAACAACGGGCCAAGGTCTGCCTCTGCCATGGGAATTTAGAGGCATTTCACCTCTTCATTTCTCTTGCTGAACTGTTTGATGTCCCAGTTAAGCAGAAAAAATTAAAGGTGTGATTAGCTGTGGAACTGCATACATACAAGCAAGCCTCTTTGGCAAATTTATGTTTTGAAAAGTACTATTCTGCTTAGCAGTAGGTGTAAAGTCCTGGTATGTTATTTTGCATGATCCCTATTCCAAGCTGCTGCTACTACATGGCTGCTCTCCCTTCATTTTTGAATGAGTAGAATAAAAGATTTTTTTTCTCCCCCACCCCCTCCTTCTGTACACCTCCCTTATTTTTAAAGCACAAAGAAAAGTGTACAAAGTCAGATTACTCTGATTAAAATCCTTCTAATTCCCTGATATTCTTATAGGAGAGAAACTTGCCTCAAACTTTGGAACTGAGTAAATTTATAATTTAACTGCATGATGCCAGCATTTGCTTACTGCTGGCACCTAATCTGAGCTATCATTATTTATAAAGTGCCTTCTGCTACATGGATTCTGTACATTGTATACTCAAGTTGTTAATGCTAGAAGCTTTATTGGCAAAACTTTCACCTGAACAACCCAAAAGGCTCTAAAGCTATAAAAATTACAGCTCAGGGACTGTATAGAAATAACAGTGCTACTGCATGAGACAATCTGCAACCACTGAACACGCAATCATGCTTCTTTGGACTTTCAACCTCTTGCTTTTGGCGATTTACTGTGCATAACAATTGTAAAAGAGATCTAGCTATGCTATTTCCTTGACAGCCTGCCCTGGTTTTTGTATTAAGCAGTAAGGGGTGTTTGCACAGAGACAAAAACATGAAGATACCAGTACTCCGATTGTCTTTCGCAGCAGTACAGGAAACAAGCTAGAAAGACTTGCTCAGTTCCAAAAATACCTGGACTTTTCTAACTGTGACCACAGCCTAAGTGCTGTTACCATTAGAAAAAGACTAAAATAGCTTCATCACCTATGTACTGTGTAGTTGGCTTCACTACTGCAGCTACTGCAGCTACTGCACTTCACTAAATCACACAGTGACTCCCTAGAATTGTCATTGGTGATCAGTACCCACCTTCTTCAAAGCGAGCTGCCAAAACTTTAGTAAGACAAAACATTTTGTCTGTGAGTGGGAACTTGCTGCTCCCCAGGGTAAAAAAGCAGCCTGTGATTCACTGTTGTCTGATAAAACTTGTACTAAGCACTCAAGCAAATGACCAGATACTTTCTTCCCAAGGGGTCTGACTACTGCACTGCCTTCACTGCAGGTTTTTCTTAGTACACTAAATGTTTTTTATCTATCTGCTTTAAATGCTTTTATGTAAGAGAGAGACAGCAAAATGAGGTAATACAACATCTAGTCTTCACATGGTGCCATGGGCTTGCTTCAAAACATCAGTCACGTATGCTTCCTGCAACATTTAAGGAATGAAGGTACACTTGCGCTCAAGTCTGGCTGTTCGTAGAAGACTATGAGAGTGTCACTAGGTGATGTGCAGGCAAGCAGGTATTCACTCTCGTCCTTTGGCTGCAGGTCCTTCGGTGGACGTAGTCAAAGACGTCATCTTCGCCTTCTACCGGCAGGGCCTTCCCAGCATCGCCTGCAAGTATGGTATAGCTGAGATGTAAAAGGTTGAGGTTTGGTACCACCCTCAGCTGCCACGATTAAGACAAACTGCTCTATGTAGAATGGATTTGCACAGAAACCACAGACCTTTTCATACAGGCACAAAGGTATGTAAGTATTAATAACTATCCATGCCAAAGGAAGCAAGATGCCTAATTACCTTTGGAGTTATATGTAATTTTAAAACAAGAGAAACAGACAGCCTGCCCTCCCTTTTCCCCCTGCTCCAAATCTAACTGAAGGACACCCATAAATCCTGTTTAAAAGAACGGGAAGACAGTGCACTGAGCGTAGCCCTCCGTCTTTAAAATGACCCCATCTGCAGGCTAACAGTAAAACTCTCCCAAGTAGGTGAGGTGGGCTGAAGAGGTGATTTCTTTGTGCCAGCACTGCCTCTAGTTAAACAGGCTGCCTCTCCTTGCTCCAGCGGCACCCGCTGTCAGCCAGGAGACAATGAAATATTTCAGCGAACTACAGTATTACCAGAAGTGTTTCTAAGACATTGAGAGAGCAGCGTAAGGAGAGGATCACACAGAGGATGTAACTAGAAAAAATACCCTGTGCAGAGGCACGCACTGACCCGTCCCGCCCAGGGGGTGGCTCACAGGCACGTCGATTGTGAAGCCCATCTCCACAGCGTGAATTCTTATGTTCTTATTGAATATATCACCGCTTGTGAAATACAGGACACTGCAGTAATGCTTTTCTCCAGCAGGTGAGTCTGGAATGAGAGAGAGAGAAGAAAAATAGACAGAAAACAAATATGAATAGAAGCCATTTGGAATTCAGCCACTCAGCAATTCTTCTCAATTTACTGCCCGCAAAGCGCACAGGTTGAGAATTCTGTACATTTATTTTCCCAGAAGCCTGACACTAGGCTGCAACATGTATCAACAGAAAGTACCACGCAACTGCCTTGGCCTGTGAATGACTGGCGTTCAGCCGGTGGTTCTGGTGCTAGCGTGCCAGTTCAGAGCTAACGTTACAGCATCAGAGCAGCGTGATAGAGCAGCTCATCATTCTGGAAGCGGACATAAAGGAGCCTGTTTTGCAGTTGTGAGCTGAGATACAGCGTGCTTGCTAACAACCCACTGTGGAGACTGGCACCTGTACGACGGCTTCCCTACAACACAAAGGAGCTGGGTACCGATTAAATACCGTGTTCTGTGCGTGGGAAGAGACACCTGAATGCACATCTTCAACCGAACGCTCGTGATGTAGCAGAGATGTAGCGTACTTGTCAGGTTTGCTGTGGATAGGCTGTTCCAGCTTCTTTATTTGGCAGGTGATAGACACCCTGTGAGGAAGCAAATAAAGCAAAAAATACAAAATTGGAGAGGAACAGATTTGAGAGAGTCTCACAGAGTTTCATTGACCTCACCCCCACCACTTTGTGAAGCGCATGTCTCTAAATACTTGTAGGTCTGTGACCACGCGCAGTCTTGGGAGGCTGGCAACAGATGGTGCTTGTTAAATTGCAGTGAAATTATAACGCTGAAGTTTAACAATCTCAAAGGGATTTGCCACATGGACATTAGGATAAACCGAAAAGGAGAAGCAAAATACTTTGGAAAGGTCCTGAAAGCTTTCAACAACAGCATGCCAGCATAGCTCAGCTGCACCTTTACTCTGTCCCTTCGGCCGCGTGCGAGGCTGCGGTCAGCTGGTTGCTGAAATCCACCTCCGTTAGGGTCAGTTTATATCTGGACTCGGGGTTGATCACCGGTCAGCCTGGAGGGCAAAGCTAATGCCCTGCCAAACGGATTAGTTCGGTATTTTCTAAGAATATCTGGATGTCATATAACTGTGCACAAAACTCGAGCTGACAGAAAAGGAAGGCTCTTTCTTGAGAAGTCCTCTGTCGCTTTTCATATCAAACCGCTTTGTAGTCTCTGCGTAATCCACTTTTCAGCTTTGTTGTTTTATGTTTTGTCTGTAATCACCTAAAATGATCATGTGGTGTGTGGAAGGGAAAAGAAGAGAAAAATCAATGAATGACTAGCTGTGTTTGCACAGGAGAGAGTCTTGCGAGATGTATCCTCCAGCTTCACGCTGAGATTTCCCCTTCTATTCTTAGCTTTATTTTGAAAGCCAGACATTGCCTTTGCTTTTCAAGTTATGCAGTCTGTCTCCACACTAAAGCTTTGCTTTTCTCCAATTCTCGGCTGTAATCACACCTCTGTTTTCTGCAACATTCCTTTCTTATCTTCCGCTTTGAAGACAACGATTACAAAATCCTTTCTAAAACCTGTCAGGATTACACAGAGCAAGCGGTCGAACTCTCAACGAGCTTGTAGGGCTCTGAACGCAAACCAGGATGCCGAGTGTCTCTGCTTTAGCTCACAGATGTACATTTAGCTTTAAAGCAATACCATATTCACACTCTAACTCGTGGGCAAGGATAGGAGTTATTCCTCCTCTCTCGATGTACCTATCCTGGGAAATCTCATGAGTCTAATAGCATGTGCCAGACAGCAGGCAAAAAACCAGTAGGAGCATGAATGGCAGCGATTTAGGGAAGCTCACTTAATGTGCACCCCCATGGATAAATCACAACTCCTAGCAGCTCTTTTCATTTACCCAGCTAAGCCAGGGAGGCTTCTCCAGGGAGTGATTTTTTCCAGGATTATCACAGTCCCGTAGCTTAGACCACCTCCAAGTTCCACATGTTAAAGGCGATTTTGGACAGGGTTTCACCACAGCCACTCGAGTTACTCTCCTTCTCCTATTGCTGCCTCTGAGCTCCGGAACACAAACCGAATCGTGGTCTAAAACATCTAAGCAGCCGCCTCCCCCACGGTTCCTCAGCTAGATCTGTTCTGGTGAAGTCACAGCCGGCATCAGCACAACTTCAGCCTCTTATGTGCTTTCCCTCAACTGAGATTTTTAACCCAGAAGTGGCGACGCTTTCACTTACCCCTCCTAGAGGCCAAGAAAGCTATCGTGTAATTCCCCCTCAGACAGCCCCACAAGCTAAACTGGTGAAGACAAACTCGCTTCAGATTATTTCAGCTCTTCTTTCAAGTGAAAAAGAAGACATCACGTGCTCTAACAATCTCTTTCACCTCAGGAGACCAAATGCCTTTAAGCATTTACACCTTCCAAAATATTTGCTGAATAGAATATTTTTATTATTTAGTAGGAATTCGTACAGCAGAGCCTTTTGGTTCATGGTCCTCCAGGACCACTCCTCCAAGGAATTTCATAAAGCTGTTACTGTGACTGGTGGAACTCATCACCCCTCATCTTACTCACTGTTGCTTATGGTTTTACTTCACTGCTGGAATCAGCTTTTCCCCAGCCGGCGAGGCCAGGAAAGCTGTGGCCTGTAAGGAAACCTCTCCAGTGAAGGAAGGCAACACGTAAGCCACATATTCCAAAAAAATAAGACCTGTGCTGCAAGCAAGGGACCTAACAAAACGCAACGCCTGGACTTGCTGTGCTTCAGCAGGTGCCTCCCGTGTTCCCTATTACATCCCGAGCCTCCCAGCGTATCCTCTATCCCCACTCTGCAACAAAATCCACTGGAAAGGAGAAAAAACACATTAAACCTTAGACAAAAGAAGGTGAAGACGCACCTGAAATCAGAAATCGTGTTATTCTGTCCTAAACATCTTGAAACTACTGGGGGCGGGAAGGGCGGGCTGAAGAAATGCTGTGGTGCCGAGCTTCCGGGGAAACACAGGCAAAACAGAGATGGGGACAACACCATTGTGACTGTGATGTCGGTGGGATTCAACTACAGAACGTACAGGAGCAACTACAGAAACACCTGCAGATTTCCTAGCACTGAAATCCTCACAAGAGTAATTCACTAGGCAGTGCACCCCCTCCAAAACCACACAAAAACCCAAATCTCTGACTAAGCAACACGTTTTGTCTATGTGCTGACTTCCTTCATGAGATGTAATCCCCCCCACCACATCCCCAGCCTCCAAAAAATCCACTTACCGTGAATTCCATTTCCTCTTTTGGCAGCAGCTGTGACCACACAGACCTCTTCTTCAGCCGTTCTATAACCTGATGCAAAAATTTTGGTTAGGAACAGTGACAGCACCAAAAAAAAAAACCAAAAAAGAGAAATAAAATTACTTTACAAATAAAAAGAATCTTACTTGTTTACCAAATAATGGCTCACACAGGTATCATACATCGCTGTAAGGATATATATATTTCTACATGAACTATGACCGAGGAAAAGGATTACAACAATTGTGAGAAAAACTAACAAAATTACAGATGTGACACTGTACATAAATTTTTCACTGAACCTGCTGTCAGCCTGCTCTCGTTAGAAGTGAGAGAACTTTGTTCTGAATTTGAAGCTGAGCTTTCAAAGTGATTAATGTGTAGGAAGAACGTGAAAAATGCGAGATTTCATGAGGATTTCCCCAGAGTCATCCCAGAAAGATTACAAACCACTCAAGGGCGTTTGTTTCTCTTCCAAAGGGTCGCAGCCACACCATGAGATGCTTACTTTGACTTTAATCGCTGCTTTATTCAGCTGTTTGTTGCAATTAGAGAATGTAAAATTGTACAAAATTGGCCGGGGGCGGGGGAAGGATGAGAGGAAGTATACAAAATGTTTTTGCAAAAAGACCACCACGTAAAATACACGGAGAAGCAACTGCAACTCTTTAAACTGAACGCGTTGATCAGGCAGAGAACAGGCTACTGTTGCCATGACAAAAATCAATCATCAAAAGCTGCGGAACCCCCCCGAGGTGACATCATTTAAACCCACGCACCCTCCGGGCGGCCAGGCCCGGCAGGAATCCACGGCGCCACGAGGACACGTACCTCTTGGGATGAGTTGGATGCAAAACTGGGATGCGTTGGGAGAAGATCCATCCCCCTGCCTGCCTCCGCGCCTCGGAAAGTCACGCAAAGAAAATCCCTCGGGTGAGCCCCACTGCCCGCCTTAACCCCAGAGCCGAGGCCAGGCGTTGGGTTTGGACTCGGGCGCTCGGCACCGACTCGGCGCTGACAGACGTTCACCCAACCGGTTCTTAGGATCTCGTAGAAACCCATCCGTGACCAGCCAAGCTTTGGGGAAAAAAAACGATCTTTAAGTAGAAACATCGCTTTCCCTCAAAGAAAAAGGGTTAGCGTCGCCCCGCGCCTCAGACACCTCAGAAACCTCCTACTCTGCTTCACAGGGAGCAAGCACCGGTGCGCTGAAGCGAAAACAAAACCCCACGCTGCTCCTTAGAGGGGGAAAAATATCTGTGGGCCTTCGCCCCTGCGCCGGCCAGCCGAGCTGCAGCCGCGCTGCCACCCCGAGGGCCGGACTCCCGCATCCCCCGGCCCCCAGCGCAGCCCCGCAGCGCCCCGCCCA
>VYZW01009087.1:30112-91658 GCA_013401315.1 Balaeniceps rex | reverse complement strand
TACCCGCGGACCGGCAGGGCAGCCTCCGCGTGCCGTGGGCGCCCCGCAGCGTCTCTAAGGCGGCCCGTGGGCCCTCGCCGGGGCCGGCGCCGTGCGTGAGGGCCCGGAGACACCGGAGCGCGGCCGCAAGAAGCGGGCACGCACGGCGCATGCGTGAGCCGCGCAGCTCCCTGCCGCCCCCTGCCGGCCGCGCCCCCGCCCCGCAGCCCATCGCACGCATGCGCAGTGCGGCGCGGGCCGGCCGGTCGGAGACGGGGCTCGGCCCCCTCCCCCGGGCACCAAACCAACCGCAGGCCCCGCTCCGAGGGCCCCTGCCCCCGGCAGCAACCCAGGCCTCTCCCCAGGCCCCCCTCATCCATCTCCACAGGCCGCCCTCAGCCGCGCCCTGCTGGTGAACCACCCCCCGAGAATGGTAACAGCTCGATGTCGTTAGTGATGGGTTTAATGTCTGAAAGGTGCTCAAGAAACACGAGATCTGTCTCCCTTTATTACACAAAAAGGAATTTTTCAGCGTCTTTTGATGAAGAAAGGGACGAGGGGAGGCAGGGACGCAACCCGCTGCCACAGGCAGAAGACAGCTCTTACTGTGGCAGGTCCAGCACAACAGCAGCCCGGGCAATGCTTAAATGGGGCACGAAGGCAAAGTTTCAGGCTGAGGAACAGCCTGATAAAAGCATCAGGAAGAGCCAAAGAGGATGGTGAGGGCTGCGGGGAGCCCCAGCCCTGCTGTAAGAAACAACCTGGCTTTTAGGCATGGCCTCAGGGACAGAGAAATGCGTTACTCCAGCCCACAGGAGAGGTGCTTTTAACGACCACCTTTAATTACCAAAACTGATACAAAAGCAGCAGGGACTAGAGGTGCCTATATAGCACAGCACGCTATGGAGTGTATGTAAAGTTAAACCCACAAAAAACTGAACAACAATAAAGGGTCCTGAGAACGAATGTAAAGGAAACTAGGCTTCAATAAGAGGGTGATGTGGCTCTGAGTAAGGTGAGGTGGCTCCATCAGTCACAGTGGAAGTCTGGAAACGCGCTCTCCTGGCGCGGTAGCCGGCCTCGGCACTCCTCCTGGCTGGTTCTGCAGGGTAATCCTCCGGAGAAGGGCAACTCGGAGAGAAGCTGCCTGACCCAGCGGCACAGTTGGGTTCATTTTAGTCGTTTTCTTTGAGGCAAGCAGCCGAGTCCAGAAGGAATCTAAGAGAGAGATCAAAAAGCAATAGGTTGGAAACAGAGAGAAGATGAAGTGCTGCCCCTCTTCTAGGTAGTGAAAGATTAGAGAACTGTGGGGTAAGCTGTGTGTAGTAAGCCTTTTAAGATGAACTACCGTGGCTGAAGTTAAATAGCAAATTGTAAACAAACGAAGGGAAGAGCAGCAAGACATGGATCTAACTGAAAGCTGCCTCCACCTCTGAATGAGAGCAATCCTGTTTTTCTCACTAAGGATAAATGTCCTTCCTCTTTTATTGTCTACAGTGGTTTACAGATCACCAGCATCTCTGTATCTGAAAATTAGACATATATCTAGAGAAATAACTTTATGTACCTACAAAATAGAATATTTTTGAGATCTAGGAGCAGCTCAGGCAAATCACTTAAGCCTACAAGCGCTTTCCACAGCACGCTGCACTTGAGCAGGCTGTATCGCCCTAGGTGTAGCTGTTCAGCACGGGGACAGGGAGGACGGCGCCTGCAGCCACCCTTGCCTTGGAAGAGCAGAAAATTACACTCAGCGGAAGCCAGAGGTCCCTCGCTTACAGGCATTGCAAAGTGCTGTGTGTATATGATAACGGACTCGTCAAGTTGATGACAAAGAGGGTTTTTTTTTTTGTTACTGCAGCGATGACGAGTAAATGGCAAAAACGTGCAACTACAGTGTTCCTGTCTTGGGGAAAACGGCAGCAGCTGTCAGTCCTTGCGAGGAAGTCGGTTGATCCGAGAAGCATTTTTCTAAGTCAGGAAAAAGCACAGGCAGCAGCTTCACAGAAAGGAACGCGCTTTGAAGTTGAAAACCCTGCTCCACAACAAGGAGCTTGCTGTTCTGCACAGCTGGTCACAACTGGACGCAGGTGCGTAACAGCAGCATATCGAAAGGGGCATGTAGTGATTTTTAATGAAAACAACCATCTTTCAGTAACGCATCGGGTGTTGTAGGGCTGGTTTTGTCCAACTATTGTGCTACGAGCACTGCAGACGGGGGTATTGCTGTGTGCTACCACATTGTAGCTGGTGTGTGTGTAACCCCAAGGCTCTGCTATCGCACAGCTATTTTTGTAGCCGGGTAAGTAGTAACTCACGAGAGCAAAGTCCAGAGCATAACAACCACATAACACATTGGTTGTGACGGTCCTTTGCCCTGAGAGTACAAATACTACTGGAACCTGCTGACTTCAAGGAAACCTCTAGAACGACTTACAGCCTAACGTTATTAATACTGGAGGCAGAAACTGTTTGGAGGGACCAGAACAGCAGAAGAGAAAGGTGTTCCAAGAAAACGAGTACTGGTGATCTGTCACCCTGATCGCTATTACTAGCAGTATGAGTAACAACACCCCTCCACCCCACGAACCAGGGTTTCTCTTGTTTGGAGAGGCAGAGGCAGCTGTAAGTTGGATCCGTCTGATTTTACTACTTCAGTCAGTTTACCTTTTTGTCTTCTCTTGAACTTACAAATATTGTCTCTTTTCACACATGCAATCTGGTAACAAAACAAAACAGAAACAGTGAAAGCAAAGCTAAGCCAGGAACAGTTAACAAATAGCCACGTGGTTGGAATGGCTTATTTATTCCTCTCTGCTAGCCTAAGGAGAGAGAAAGAACAAACGATTGTTAGCCAGGTACCTCAGGATTGTTACCCAGGCTGGGGCACCTCCTTCTGGGGGAGTTTCTGGTGATATCAAGGGTCCCCTCAACTGCATTTCTGCTCCATTATTTTATGCAGTTCATTAGGTATTGTTCAGAAAAACCTGTTCACCCATCCTCTCTCATGTTACCTGTCACCATTTGTTACCATTGGTTCCATCTCTATAGCAAACAGATAAACTTTGCATTTAATTTAAATGAGCTACTACAACATTTAAGCGTCAGTTTTTACCACCACCTTTCTCTTTTTTGTTTTCCTTAAAGGAAAGGTCTTAGTACACCACTTGCTGTAATACACTGCAGTTAGAACTCTTTGGAAACAATAAATTCAGTGTTTAAGCTTCGGTTATTAGATAGGGAGTCCCCTAATACCTCACTATCCCATTGTCTGTTGGAGTTATTTTTGTTCTGGGTCAATCATATTATTGCTTACAATAATCCTAATAGGAAGAAAGGGAAATCTGCGTGTGATTCACTACTATGCATTATTCAGCACTTGGTAAACATCCAGCACGCGGCTCTTTCCTAGCTTCTCAGGAGCACTGGCATGAGGCACTGCAAATCAACATTTTGGGGATGAGAATTTCATTCATTCAGCCCACCCCCGGTCATCAAAACACGCTTCGTGCAAGGCAGAGCAGCTTGTGAGCCAGAGCTTCAGAACCTGCCCAGCTGCTGGGTATGTTCATTTGGAAACGATTAGTCTAAATCAGTCTCCGCGGAGGAGAAAAGCGGTGCTGAGATCTACCCCGGTTCTGCGTTGCCATGCCAAGTTATCAGGCTCCCTCCAAACACACAACTGGAGGAGACCCAGCCCCTCAGTACGAGCCTTGTGATGGCTGTCAGGAATCCAGTATTTTGGTTCCAGACTAGCGGCAGAGGGAAGCGGTGTAGGAGCGAGGATGCTGAAAACATGCAGGACATAAAATAATGTTCTGTTAGAGGGCGGCAGCACCACACTCACCCATACAACGCAGCTTCTTCACGACATCCTTAGGTCTCATTGAGACAAACCCCTCAACAAGGGCTTGCGGGCATCAGTTGTGTCATTTTATAGAAAAAGTAGGTCAAATCTATTCTTCTGACTCACGTTTATTTCTAAAAAATACAGACCTGGCTATTGAGGGTTCAAGTTCTACCTTCTTTGCTGAGGAACAACAGACTAGCAGACAAATCTGTAAGGTTTTACTGGCTGAAAAATGCAAGCTCTTACTCAAGCTAGTACTGTACCACGGTAAGCCCTGCGAAAATCTGACATAAATACCGAGCAAATGTCTGTAAAATATTCTCCGACGTGCTGTGCTATGTTAGCATGCCTCACCTGAAACAGGTCTTCAGGCCGTGGTTCTAGCAGCACATTACCAGCGTATGAAGACTCCTTTGTCCAAGCAAGCTTTCAAGCTAAAAAGCCCCTTTGGTGTTTCCATCTCATAAAAAAAAAAAAAAATACAAATAGGATTAGTTGCGTAAGTCAGGATTACTCTTAGAAAATCACATTCAGGGCATTGGTATCTTAACAAGTCTGGGTGAAATCAGGAACTAATGAATTCAGGAGTTTTGCTACTGGCATTCCCCCCACATCCCCCCCAAATTCCCCTGAAGGAAAAGCACTGTATAGGAAATGGATTCTGTAGAGACACCGTGCTGTAGTTAAGTCCCTGAGCTCAGCCGCTGTCACTCCTCTCTTTATATATGCACACGTATGTGGAGCCAAAAGGGGCGACTGAACTTGCACAAAGGGAAGGCTGCTCTGGCTGTTGTGTGTTCCTGCGCTGACACACACGTGCGTAGACCCTGCAGAAAGCACTCCGAGCAGTTCTGGGCTCTTGCTCATTACAGCAAGTATTAAACAGAAAAAAAAAAAAACTTCAAACTGTCAGACACAAGAAATATTTGCCTCGGCCCAGTATCAGCTTTCCGGCGGGAGTGGATGGGATTAATGGCTGCTGGCAGGCTGTACGGCTTAGCTGAGGCAAGTGCTTCGGGAAGACGGAGAGCTCCCGCAGGCTCGGAGACATAATTCACACCAGATGCCTTTGCTCTGGGTTCTCTCTCTCTCCCCTGGTGTGATAATGATCCTGATTTATTAGCAAAGATACAGCAGCACCCTCTTCCCAAGCGGTGTGCTGTCTTTACAGCCTGCCTGGGTTCTTATTAATACTCTTCATCCCTCCCATTTCCGAACGAGCAGCAGTACGAGGCGGAGGAGAAGCTGTTGCCTAGAGATCAGACCGTGACGTCGATACCCAGGCCGTGCTGTTTGCCAAGCATTATTAACCAAACCCGTGCAATTTCTGCACGGATTATTTGGTTGTAAACAGGTTTATAGGGTGGCAGTATTAAAACAGGCAGGAAGGACAGGCAGCATCGGTGTTCCTTCGCACACAGCGGCGGCGCGCACGATCAGTTCAGGTTTGCAATCCGCACGCTTTAAGGTGTGGCAATTTTCAAATCCCGGGCTCATCATAAAGGTGGGAAATATTTCCCAGAATCAGATTTGGATTTTAAATACCGGCTTTCCTAGCACTCTTGTCTTTCTTTTTCCATCCTTTGATGAATCCTGGCTGGCCGTGGTCTGCTGTCTGGAACTGAAGCATCTCCTGACCCTCAGGACCAGTGACAAACCCTGCCAGGCAGCCGGCTCGCTCAGCTTTCGGCATGCTGCAGCACATACACCGACAGCACCCGGTTTCTAAATCGCACTACTTGCATCCAGCACTTCACACATACAGGATGAGCCTGTAACATAAATAACACTTACCCCTCTCCCACTCATTTATGTAATCTCTGCCTCCACGCGAACACATGGTTAAATAGACTCCAAAGGAAAGCCCCAGTCGCTCAGGACTTGCGTCTTGCTACCTGGCCCATCAGCTAAATCAAATCCTGACACACAGATCGCTTGTCAGGTCGTGCAGACTGACTCCCTCTTGTCTGGTGCACAGCTCAGCTTGTTTATTTGCTGGGCAGGATCCCTGGGACCCCTCTGGTCTATCGCTGATCATCCGGCCCAGGCCAGTAAACAAGTTAAGCTTTCAGCATCGTGAAGTTACCAAAGGATAATCCAAAGCGTCACCCAAAACGTCTGTTCTATCGGACAGATCCAGTTCTGTACCATATACCCTGTTCTTAATGCAGGGAGGACCTTGGGCCAAGTTTGGGCTGGTGGAGCCTTTTCTGAGGAAAACAGGGTGGCAGCTGGCATCTGACAAGGGATATAAAGCCTGAGAGCATCCAAGCTGAACAGCAACTTGATCTCCGCTTGCTGAAACTCCTTCCCAGGCGTGAACCTCTCGGGATTCATTCATGTCACTGGATAAGATTTTGGCTTTTCACAGCATCATTTCTTTCAGGTAAAGTTAAGCTAATTGCTTCCTCTGGCAGTTTGTTTCTCTCACTAAGCTCAGGTTGTTAAAGGTCTGGAAGGAAATTTAAGATACAGCTTTTGTAGACAGCTCATTATGAGAAAACAAGAAGCACAAGCACGCTGAGCCATTTGAAAGTTGGGAAAAGCAGGCACATTTTTACTAAATTATTAGTTGTAAGTACTAAATATACACACCGTCCTAAGTGCAGGGCACTAGCCCAGACTTTTGTTCAAGAAAAGCTGCTTGGGTGGGACAGCAGGGTGGAAGCCACATAGCAAAACCCACCTGCAATGCAATATAACACACACCTGAGAACTCCTTCTGGAGCAACTACAGAAGGCTTCACAAGTTGCAAGCATCCTGCAGGCATGTGTTGGGACCCCCTGCCTGTGCAGGAATCTTGCTGCAAGCATCTATTTGTGTCACCTCAAGATTAGATTTCTGTGATGCATTCTTTGTGGGATCGCACCTGGAAACTACTGGGGAGCAAAAGGTAAGGTGAGATCCTGCTTACCAAGTCACGTGTCACCATGAGAAAACACCACGTAACTGCTCTGGGCCCTGCATTTGCTGCCAGCAGGCTCCAGGTGGAATCCAAGATGTTTGGTTTTCATCCGTAAAGCACCGAGTTCTTTAGCAGCAGTGGGTGTCCTTTCCCTGTGCCAAAATGCTGCAGCTGAGACCAGAGAGAGAAATGAGTTTGGGGTATTGCTCATGTGAGGAGGAGTGAACCGATGGCAGAGAATTCTTTATGGAGCTGCCGCAGCCCTCAAATTCTTAGCTAAGTCAGCTAAAGCCAAAAGTTAATAGTCTCTTCATGTGCTGAAATACTCATCAATATTTCATCGGTTATAGGAAAGTATGGTCTAAGGGGGAAAAAAAAAAGCAAGTGTTTCAACATCAACAGCTCTGTTATGTATTTTCATGTACGGCGTAGGCCTTTCAACACTTTCATAACTTACACTGCCACCAGTTAAATCACAGCTACATTTGCATTGTTGTTAAAGTTGGGCCAGAACCCTACCTCCGAGTCTTAAATTGTCTCACATCCAAACTGTTCAGGGTGTAAACACGGTCTAGAGCGCTTCCCAGCCTCAAAATTTCTAGCGCTGAACAGACCCTGTAGCGGCTGACACATTGGGAATCTGCCTGGATGCGGAGTGAACAGGTATGTAATGATGTTCCTTGGCTCCAAATGTCTATTTAAAGACTCCACCCTCCTGTCCCTATTCTAGAGCTTTTTGGGGTTTTTTGTACTTTCTCTTCCTCCACCCATTTCTCCCTGCCTAACCATCCCCCATCTCTAAAGGCAAGACATTTTCTCTGCTGTCCAAGTCCCTTCTTTTGTCCTTGTGCTAAACCTTCTTCATTCTCTGCCAATGCACTTGTCTCCAGCAGCTCTGCCCGCTAGCCACATCACCCAGCTGCTAGCCCACGCTGGTCCCGATTCACCGTCCCACTCGCTATTGCGCTCTGGGCACCCTTCGCAAGCTGCATGGTGCCGGTCAACCCCCCGAGCCGCCTGGCCTCAGCCCCCGCTGGCCCCTGAGCAGTTTGAGCTCTCACTGCACAGTGTTTCAGTCCGGTGAGACGTACCCTATATCACAGGCCAGGCGTGACGCAGAGCCTCAGCGCTTCTGATGCAGGGCCGGTGCAGGTATCTGCGTGGTCTCGGAGGAGCGGGAAATGTCGGGGAGCTCCGGAGCACAGCCGGCTCTAGCGGCTCTCAGCCTCGCTCTCCCAGCTGGCAGGAGGGGAAGCCAGAGGCATCTAGAGATTTGGGGGGATGGAAGGGCGGGAAGAACAGGGCAATGAGACGGCACGAACTGAACCCAGGGAAAGGCAGAAGCTTCCCCATTCTCTCAGACTCAGCTATTTAAAAAAAAAAAGGGGGGAGTCATTATATTACCCAATGCCCAAATTCCTCAAGCAGCAAGACACCTGCTTCAGAGGGACACCACCGCTGGGACTAGTCCAATAAGACAACTGCTGCCTACACTAGCTGTGGTCAAAAGTATACTTTTAAACAAATTGCAGGAAACAGTTGTTCATTCACGATTTTTTTTGTTGTCATTAACAGGAGAAAATAAGCAGTCATCTGTCGAAGAGGAAGAAAAGCTGGTAATAAACTGTCCCGTTAAAACAAATTGCGTGGATCTCCTCTCCAAAGCTGACAGCCCAGCAGTGTTAAGTCTCCTGTCTGCCCATGCTTGGCTTGTTATTTAATTAAGACAGAGATAGGGATGACAATCTAATTACACTGAAATGTGAATCTGGGTTTGGAACAGCACACCCCCTATATGACCCAGGAGATACTGAGGGAAGAAAGAGTTTCCAGGATGTAAAGACAGCTACTTTCATTTATTAGCGGTTTTTCAAACAAGGGCTGTCTTGGAACCTGTTGAAGAGAGGCCCCTAACCTTAGGGACTGCATCTCCGGCAGTTTCACAGGGCTGTGTGTAAACCACCTCAGCTGACCGTGAGCCAAGGAGAGAAGCAAAGGTTTGACCTTCTTCAGTCCAGCTGCCTGCCTAACTCATGATCTTGTTCCTGAGCAGATGGAGAGGAAGACACGATGATTCCCAGTTACCTCATGACTGAGAAAAGGTGCCTTTTTCTCTCCACTATCATTATCCATCAATGCCTCAAAAACAGTAAAGACTTAAACAAAACGTAAAGTAACATCCCCTTGTTATTGAAATGGGGACAGACATAGAGCACTGAGCAGCCAGTGGGTACAGCAGCAACCCTGTATCACCCTCCTCTCCCTTTCCACATTTAGACCACAGTTACTCCTGTTAGAAGCACAAGAACAACGCAAGTCTACAGGGAGCCTTCTGCATAGTCCAATTAAATGCAGCTGCTCCAAAATATCGGTCCATCTTACGGCTTCAGTGTTAGCTTCCCTACCTCACAGCATCCCTGCTGCTTGCAGAAAACAGGACGGAGAAGATCTCCTCTCTCCCAGCCCAAGTGCCACCTCGCTGTCGGAAGTCTGCTGCCTACCTCCTGTCCTGTCCTCGTTATCCCGCTCCTCAATTTAAGTACTGCACAAATTTTCTTCCGTGCTTGACTCCAGGTCAGTTAAGGGGAAACAGCTACTTCAGATGAGTGCTGAAAAGAATAAACATGATCTGTGTGCTCCTGGACTGAAGTGAGACGAAGACAGGTAAGGCTCAGGATACTGTAAGTTATGTTTAAAAATAGGAAATAAAAGCGAAGCCTTTCCGGTCAGCTCTTAACTGCTTCAGGAGAACCAAATGTTTCCTTGGGCAATAGGAAATGAACGGGTATTTCTTACAGCAGTACTCACGTGTCGGCATGAGATGGCCCTGTAACTGGCTCTTGGTGTTATCTTTGGGGACGTCAAGGACTGAGGGAGTTGAGCAGCTTAAAAGTCACTTTCTGATTCTTCGCACCATCGGATTTCTCTCCAACTCGGGGCTGAGGTACACTGAGAAGAGATCACAGAAGAAAGTTTGATTTCCTGAAGCTATTGGTGAACCTGTGCCATTGATTAATGGAGTTGCAATATCCCAAACTGCAAAGTTGGTTCACTTTTCCAGCATTAAATTCCCCCCCCCCCTTTTTTTTTTTTCAAAAAAGGAGAAAACTAAGCTGAACACTACTCCAGCTCCATTTCAAGTTTGTCTATCCCAGACTGACAATCCTTTACCATTTACTGTCATCCCAGGAAACGGACTTGACACATTCTATATAGGAAATATATTTTTATGGCCAGGTAATAAGCTGATAGCTGTTTGTCCCCTCGAAGAGCCAGGCAAGCATTTGTGGCTCTGAGAAACCTCCTTCTCGATTCCAGTCACAGGCATGCCAGACTGGAGCCCGCAGACGAAATGGAAACACTATTTTCATCTATGTCGAAACACGTTTTCAGTTTCTGATGGAGAAGGCAAGGCGCTGGGTCATATTCAGCTAGCTGTATGACTAAGGAGCCACTCGGGGCCAGCAGCTACAGAAGGGTATTAGGAGGGAGGACTGGAACCAAATTCATCTTTCCAAGAAATTAGCTTACCAGCTTCTAATCAAAACTGGATTCAAGCCTTCGGGTTTGGAAAGGATTGCACTAAATCATTTCTCACCACTCTACTTTTGAATAATTTCTATCCTACAGATGAGGTGAAGGGTTTCAGCCTGTACAGAAGCAGCGTTCTACCGGAACAAGCAGTGGGGTATCGCCGAAGTGACCTGCACACAGTGGTTGGACCTTCCCCCATGGCAACAGATTCAGCCTATTCACAGGCAGTGGAGCAGAAAGAGGAAAAATAAGTAAAAAGTTACATGAGAACCATCACAGGTCGGATGCAGATTTGAAAAGCAGGCAGGATTCAAGCCAGATCTATTGCTATTTGGGGCAGGACTCACAGACCGTCTTTAGCAAAGCCATGAGTAGCAGTCTACTTTGAACAGGAGACCTAAGACGTAACTTTTTGAATGTTTAGATACAAAGCCATGCACGAAAAGATGTGTGTGCGATTGCCACAAACACACAACCACTTGCTCCTGATTAGACAAAGGGTTTGTATTAACCTACCTATCTTGTGCAGCACCAAATATACGTAATCATGCAAAAGTCTCATCTCACCTGTATGGAAAAAAGATTGTGCAGAGGTGCCACCATCTTACAGGCATGCTTTGAGCTGTCATTGCTGCTTAAATACTTTGGAACCAGGGGATGAAAGGTGCCACACAAGCCCCCCAGCACCCCGGGGAGGATGAGCCATCCTGGCTCTGCTCCGCAAAGGTAGAAGCTGGATGAAGAGAGGGAAGCCCTGTTATTTTTCTTCATCATTCTGAAATCCTCTCCTGACCCAGCTCCAAGAATGTGTCTGTCTGGAAGGCTTGCATGACCTCTGCTTTTTTTAAGGGGGTGGAGAGGGAGGGCTGGGTTTCAAAGAACTCTGTGATGCAAAAGGAGTTCTGATATTCCAAGACTGTGCTGGGATCATTTCCAATGATCTTTAACCTTTTCAGACCAACGTATTTACATCTGCTTACACCAGCAATAAATTTTGTTCTTGGTCTTCAGTCTGGCAAATTAGGAATCTGAAATCAGAATTACTCTAAGGAATAACAAAATGTTTGTTGATCCAGTTTGCTGTTACAGCCTCACCATTTAAGCAAGCGGAGCCTCAGCGCTCTGTACGCACGATCTTCCACGGTAGAGTAAAAGTGAATTAAAGGGAGGCAGTTTCCATCTCAGCTAAGGAGAGCAAATGACCAAAATGCCTGTTCCTAGTACATAAAAGCTGCAATTACAAGCTCATTATTTAAGCAGTGTACTTCTGATGCTTCATCTTCCTGGATTCATTCAGACATTTGGAAATCTTTCTGCAAGGATCCTCAAAAACTCAGCAGGTCTGAGTCATTTTACATATTTTATTCTACACTCCTCAGAAGAGATTTAAATAAATTACATTATAACCTCGGTATTTTAATAATTGTAAAACCTGCAGGGGAAGAAGTAAAACCACTTTCCACTTAATACGAGTTTATCAACATAATCCATAATGTTTAAAAAAACCCAACACCAATAAAACCACACAAACACTCTCCCCCTTGATTTTAAGAACAATTTACATCTTTTAACATTTTTTCTTCTGATTTAGCATGGCAATGTTATGGAGATGACATTAGCAGTAGTACTACAATAACGTTATTTTCTGTGTTCTTTATGAGCTAATGGCTTGAGGCTCTGAAACAATTTTTATGTTGGGCAAGATGGAGCCTGGCTTCCAAGCAGACAAAAACAAAATTTCTTGCAGCAGATTAAGCAGCTCGTACCTGCTAGTGATATATTAAGCTCCTTATTTATTTTCTTACAAGAACTTTATTTCATTGTGTTATAGTTAGTACTCTTGAGGTCAATGAAATCTGCTATACTTAACCCCCCTGCTAGGTTCTTTCTTCTCTCCATTATCCTGCCAAGCAATTTAGTTCTTTCTTAGTCAATAAATTGCTACGGAATTAAATTAGTATTGCTGTGGAAATTAGTCATAGAGTACAGGCAATATTAGATGGGGCCCGGTTAAAATATTCTCCTGAACAGAGCATGACAGCTATATTCGACTAAATAAAAGTGATACATCAGTTCTTTTCAGTCTCTTTGGGCCAAATTCTATTACCTGAGTGTAAAACTAGAATGGGTTTGCTGATTACACCGAAATCCCTACGTTTTACTCTAATGAAGCAGAGAGCAGCATCTGGCTGTTAGCCTTTGTCAAAGAATTTGCATTTACATTATTCTCTTATTGTTAATTCTGAGATTCAGCGGGACTTGTCCAACCCTTGCTAGCTGGCTCGCAAAATGTCTCAAGAACATAACAAAATAAACCGGCCACGTCATTTCTAGAAACTGCACGTCTTTTTCTTCTTTACTGGTAGGATAGCACTGACCCGACAGCCGGTACTTCAGAGTTTTATCTTTAACACCCCTGAGCCCGAAAGCTGGCTAACAATGACTGAAGGTGTGTAATTAAACCACCAGCAGTAACAAAATGAATGCATCTGTCTCCTTTCAGCCCTTTCGGTGAAGGTGCTGGGTTTGAAATAAAGGCGGTGGGAGAGGAAGGGGCACAAAAAGCAGTGCCTCCTGTCACCACGGCTGCAGTGCGGCCGGGCTGCTGCCCCTCCTGACAAACACCTTTTAGCTTCCGCTGTAACGTGAAGGTCTCTCCTTGCTCCCTGATACTGCACACTAATGGATTTACTGGTCTTCTATGTTCTTCTAAAACTCTTTTATCAACAGGGGTGAACTCTGAAGGAATCAGAGGCCCGGCCAAAAGAAATTACTGCAGTTTTGCTGTTTCCATGGCACTGTAACAAGGGGAACATAAAGTTAAGATTTAACCGGGTGAGAACAGACTTCTCATATCCCAGTGGTTTACTCACCTAAGAGTGACCATGCTGTAACTTGCCCCCACGGCCACCTCGCACCAGGATCTCAAATCTAGCGGTTCTTGTGCAGTCCTGAAATGGAGACTGACTTGTTTAACATGTATAAACTGTGATAAATTTATATAGTCTGTTAGCTTTGTTCGCCGGGAAAGCAAAACCTCAAATTGCTTCATAGGGCGATGAAAATCATCACTGAATGAGACACAAATGAGGAATTAAGGAATATAATATAACTGCAAATTTAATTGTCCAGGGAACTGCTTGAAGCATAATGGGAAGGCGGTTCCCAGGTAAGCGGTCTGAGCATGCTGGCATACATGCTTGCTTTTGTTAAACAGCGATGCCCTGGATATCTTATACCTTACTCCCATACAACTGCTGTCTCACATGGCCATATTAAGTAACCTAGTTAGAAAAAAGTGGGTTTGGAGAGTATTTATTTTATCTCTTCTTGCTTATTTTCATTCTTTTTCTCCACAATGACCAGATAATAACGGCAAAATGTCTGTGACTATGTCTGAGAGGAAAGAAAAAAGAGGAGTCTGTGATGTATTTCCCCATTTTTCCTAAAAGGGGATGTCTGTATCTGTCTGTTTGTCCCTTGCAAGCAATCCTGAAATATATTTAGGCAGAAGCAAGTAAAAGGGAAGGGTATAAATAGGTTCAGTTTCAAACATATGAAATGATAAACTGGAAAAAATAACGATTTGCCAAAAGATAATTAAGAAATATAACCCTCTGTCAGGAAAAAAAAAATGAGTAGGATGTAGTAAAAATATCAGGAGATGGTTCCAGTACAGTATTCTTTCTGTTCCCTCCTAATGTGGGGACAAAGACTCCTTGAGAGAAATCATCACTGTATTCAAATTAAAAACAACAGCTGCCACCTTCTATAACACAGCCATTAAATTAATAACTATGCAGGGCGGGGGTGCAAAAAACCCCCTAAGCACACACCGGGACTTGACTTGCTAACAATGTTCTGGTGGAAAATAGTAAAGCTGAGTCAGATGTTAAATGGATCTGCACGATCAACAACGGACAGCAAAGAGCCTGGTGACAAACTGCGCAGTGCTTCTTGCTGCTTATTCTGCTCGGCACGCAAGGGCTAGTCAAGGTCTCCAAAGAAACAGCCAGTCTTTGGGGATCCTTGACAAGGAAAGATCGTCACGTATCGCCGATGGCTTTAATAACGGTACGTACCTAGAATGTGCCGAGGAATATTTCCGCTTCTTCACTGCCTTTGTTGCTAAACAGTAAAACATGAGTTCATATCAAATTAAGCTGACCCGCATAAAACCTAAGGTGGGGAAAAGGAATAAATGAGTAACCTGATTATTCTCCCTATCACTAATAGTGGTTAATCTGCATTTTGTAGTCATTCATCATCTCAAAGTACAGGCACACAGCTGAAAATGAATACATTGCTGCAAATGGCCACCTGTCTGCTAACTTGCGTAATGAAGCACATATTCACTCTTAGCCCATTGCACGTATGACATGGACGTTACCTCACCGCTGGCGTAGATTAAAAACATGCACATGGACTGGTACGGCAGCTCAGCTGACAGGAAATAATTTGCCAAGCCACTTCGTTTCTTTTGATCACATACGAATATATTGGTTTAGTTTCCCTTCGTATTTATAGTTTGCCTTACTTCTTGGCTTTTCAGGTACTGGTCCAGTACGACCTTGTTCAGTTCATGTTTTCCACATGAACAAGGGAATATTTTAACCTTTCCATTCCCTTTCAATCCATTTTTGTCTACCAAAATAAACTTAAGCCTGGCCCACTTCCAGTATGATCTTTAATCAGTGAGTGGAACCGTATCCTGCAGGAAAAAGTCAATTAAACATGATAGGCATGTTAAGTACAACCTTCAGGACAAAACTTATGATTGAAGGTTATTTCATGTCATATTTTCTTACTTCAGAAGAGCTAGATTTACCTGGATAACTTTAACCTTCCACCTAAGAGAAGAACAAACTGAAGTCCTTTCCTCTGGTTTGATTTATTAGGTCGTTTTAGTCTGGTATATTGTAAGATACGGGATTCTGTGAGTGCAAAGTAGCTTCAGGACAGGAGATCACAACAGACCAAGCCCCTTTTTAGCTTTGCATCTTGACACCAGCAGAATCCTCACTGGTAACAGATCCCTAAATAAGGTGTTAGAGACCAATCTGTTTGCAGTTCTGCTGAGCAAGAGCACCGAGAGAGCTGCAAATGGTTTACATTTCCAAAGGACTTTATACCATAGAAACAATCCTCTCAACTCCTCCAGTACCCTTTAGTCACTCTTTCACTGTGAAGACAGACCAGCCTGAACTCATCTGGTTTAATTCTTGCTGTCGGTGATACGTATAATGATGTACAGGTTAAAATAGTGATACTGGAATATTTACATCTTTGGAAAATAAGCTTAGCACTAAAGAAGCGTTTCAGAATATGCCACAGACAGTGGTTTCTGAAACCTTTTAAAAACATGAGCCCTCATCAGAATTAAGGGGACCCCAGAAGGTTGAATCAGCAAAACCGAATCCAGAAACTGAAGTGGCTGAAAGCAGCAAGGAAAATAAACAAGCAGCATGTCACCTTTCAATCCAAGAGATGGAGATACATCGGATATGCACAAACGTGACCTTAAAATGTTATGTAGATGCTTCCGCTCAGCTCAGCGAGCATGCCAAAGAAGAAAACCTGTACAGAAGAAGTTTTGGCCATCTCTACTTTTAGGCTAGCAGGTTTATTCAATGCCAGCCACTCCTGATCCTAAATGTGATTGACCAAGACTGAAACAGACCAAAATCTACCCTTGGCTTGAGCTGGCAGTCTTGTACTCTAGCATACGTATTCAACAAATTAACATTTCTGAGAAATAGTAATTCTACCATCTCCTAATTTCTGGGTTCTTGGCCTTAAAATATTAGCATTTCTTTTAAATGCCTTGCACAGACCTCGCTACTGACCTGTAAATAACTTTAATCTGATAGGTTATTTTGTTGGATGGTAATTAGCTAAACCCATTCTTAGGTTTATTTACTTCAGAAAATAAAATCTGGTCTGTACCTGGTTTTATTTGTTTCCAGAAACAAAACCAAACCAGCGCTCCCTTATGCTTTTGGGAATTTTGCTCCCATCCAACATGCTCCCTGGCCACCTAATGACAAAAAAATAATGCTAATCCTGGCAACATTTGCTGCAGCGATAAAAATGTACTACCCTACCAACACTGCTAGGGTAGGTAATACATTTTCACCCCAACAACTATACAGAGTGCTTTGGCTCTCTAAAACACACCGATGCTCTCTCTAATACGCTAAATGTGTTCTAAATAATATTGGTGTGTTAGTATGTCATCCTTAATTGTTGCCAGTTTTGATTCCCTTAGGAAATGGTACTTAATCCCTCTAACATTTGTACCTTTTCTTGGTGCTAACTTTTAGAGCTCCTGAATAATTTTACTGATGTTGAGCTTAAATTTTTGCTGCCTTAGCTTCAGGTCATCATTTTCTGTCCTATCAGCATATGAAATACTATCCCACAGGAAAGGAATTAACAAAGTAAGGGATATATACTAGGTTACCTTGAAGACAGTTAGAGCCTTTGGTTATGTCTCCTCAGAGAAATCTCTGTCCTAAATTATATAAATGTAGTTGTCTCTGTCCTTCTATTGCCAAAGTCTTTATTCCAATGCCCTCAAAGACGGAACCTGTCCAACAAATGGCATGGTTTATTATTGATCGCCAGTGATCAAGTTTTAATAGTACAAGAGAGTGCTAATTTTCTCAAGAGTTTCACGTTCTCTAACCTAAACAGTCACTTCCTGGGGCTTCAGAAGAAAGTTTGCGCTGCTTGCACTGTTCAAGAGAAAATTCTCCTAAGGATTGAAGCTAAGACTCTCACAGCATCTCCATGAACACCAGCTTATAAGTGGTGTGCTCAGAGCAGCAAGAAAGAGAAGAGGCTGTCTCTTACAAGACAGATGATCCAATCAAGAAAAGCTAATCTGGTCCTGATGCTACAAGTCCTTGTATAAAGGACAGAGAGCAACTAATCCGAGCAGAGACACTGCGAAGAAGCCAACTGATTTATCTGTCTCAGAGCTCATATTGTGGAGAAACATACTTCAGAGCTGTATCTTCCAGTGAAGAAAGAGAAGTATGAAAGACTGAGCTAATCAAATTGCCAATGAAAATAAATGCAGAGTAAACAACCTCCCAGAATCTGCAAGGCTTGTGAAAAGAGTTACAAATGAAGCAGCCTCATTGCTGTTCTCCAGAAAAGCAACTGGTTTTAGCAGAAGGATGGCAAGAAGAGGGCCTTAAAGAAGCCCTAATCCTGAGAAAATGAATCGAGTTGTAACTCAAACAGATAAACTGGCTGAAAATGAACGAGAAAGAAGTTACAGACGCTTTACTTCTATCAGATGATTGTGGAATTTCATACATTTTTTTTATGCTAAGGAAAAATTAGTCACCTCATTTGAACATATCAACAAAATCATCTGTTACAGGGAGGGTGAGATCTACCTTATCGGGGTTTCAAGAAGTTGAAAAACTCCTCCTAATTGTTTTAGGATGAGATCAAGACTATCTAAATACCCCTCAGGTTTGTGTTTGATGCACTAGTGGCAGTTAAGTCCCACAGAGGATTCAGAAAACTGATGCTCTGTGCACCCCTGTATTTGGAAGGACTTCACATTCGCTCAGTCGCCTCTGGATCTTGTGTTGATGCAGGCTCCTGGCGTGTAGCCCTGTAGCAGGCACACAAGGTCCAGAGACACGCAGACACATCGCTGATGGGCTACACAGCCCATCTCAAGTTGGTGAACAAGACTAAAGCAAGAACTCCACAATTACCTTCTGCAGCCCGTGGGGAGTGGATGGTGCCTCCCTTCGATGCTCTGGATCCCTCGGTGGTGGTGACCAATTCTGTCCACAGACTGGAGAGGAAATTCCTTAGGATGATTCGGATGCCTAAATCAAGTTGCTTCAATCAAGTTGTCTGAATCTTGGCGTATAAGGTCAGGAGATGAGAGCCCTGTGCTTCCGTGGACTGAGAACTGAACAAGAGCTAGAACGGTGAGCGGGTTTCAGAAGCAGACTGCTGCAGAGAGAGCAGGGCAGGCTCTCAGAGGGGTTAATTGTCATAGCTCCACTGAAGCCACTGAAGTGATGACAACTGACTGACCATTTGCCTAAGGGAGAACATCTATAGTTACATGAAGAGGATAAAAGATATACGTAAATGTGGTCTGTGTCAGAGACTCACCCGCAACTGGAAGCTTTCTCTTTAGACAGGTACCCCTGTAACTGTTCTCTACAAGAGTCCTTAAAAGGCAGGTGGTTACTCTTTGAGACTGGGAAAGGATGAGGTGAGGCTCTTGCTATAACGCCCTGCAGTTATAGCATCCCATAGCATCCCATCTTCCTACAGCCAAAACCACCTGACGAAAACAGAACTGTAGGATTTCACACTCTGTACGTAGCTTCTGGTGCTGCCTGCCAGTCCCACTGTTTACGTGAATGTGCAAAACCGTCCAGCAAATTCACCTTCTAGCCAGCAGAAATGCTACATTTTTGCCAGTGCTATCCCTCTTTTAATTCAGTGAATGGAATAGGAGAATATGAAATTCCTTTTTAGAACTGTGAAATCGAAAGAAAATTACCCCCATCAATTCCAGCAAAACCAAGATTTACCCTTAGAAGTGCTATAAAAGCATGCAAGGTCTTTGTCCTTATGCTGGATTTGATTTTTAATTACCTAATGTAAGGCCTCTTATTAAGAAAGCAGGACATCCTTTGATAGCATGTTTATGAAGTATTCAGTTTATGACACAAAATTTATCAAAATCTGTAATGGTTCATGCAAGAACCATGACAGACAGTGATTACTATGAAAATCAGTACTACAGCTACTAAGACTAATAAACAAATACTGATTAGAATCAAAAGAAACCAGTGAATTTTCCTAAGATACTGTTTAAGGTAACGTAGGTAATTTCTACATATGCCTTCTACACACATGCCGGTCTGATGGCAGGTAGTCTTGTCCCATATGCCTGTGGACTGGTAACCTTTATGTTATTATTCCGTGTGTCTGTAACTATCCTGCCACTTCCAAAATAGATCCATTTCTTTTTTTACACTGATGTGAGCTTACAAGCTCCTTCTTCCTAGTTAAAATGAAACATAACCCTCGTACGTTCTTTGCTGTGATGCCCAAAACCTAGCTACAACACAGAGACAGGTTTGCACGTTAAAACAAAAAACATGGAACAATAAGAAACAAGCCTTCACCTTTGAACATGTGTGACGAATTTTCCCACTTACTGTAGCTACATTCAAAATGTATTGAGGAAGAAGAATGAGAAGAAATGGTATTAAGCCAAGATCTGGGGATCAGGATATCCAAGTTCCGAACCCAAATTGGACACAGACTTTACCACATCCTTGGGGGGAAAAAACATCTGGAGGAATTTCAAACCTTCACAAAGAGATGCGTGTCAGGGCTTTACTAACACCGCTAACAGCTCCTACCCCCAAGCTCCTCTCGCTCCCACAGATACCAGTTCACAACAGTGCCCAGATGAAATAACCATTTTTAATTTTTTTTTTTTTTACCTCTTTGCCTTGATATTGTATCTAAGAAAAAGCTCCATGCAGTTTTCTTAGATGTATTACTCTCTGCACTTCAGCCCTTTTGTGGCAGCTCTGAAAGAGGTATTGCCAAGATGGTATTTCTCAGCTCCTAAGGAAAGCACAAATAGTCACAGCGATGCTCATAGACATAGGTCTCCAAAAAACAACAGGCATAAAGAACAAACTGAAATTTGGCCCTAGACAGACATATACTAAAACAAGGACTGGTGAGATGAAAGGACAAAATGATGAGTGAAACCGAATCTCCAGGGCCGCCTTCTCCTTTCATTTATGCCGTATCAAGACATACCAGACAACAAAGTTACACTGATACAAAAAAGCCAAGTTTTTGTTTTCTTTGTGATTCTATGTGTCAAGCAAAGGGATGAGTTGTATACAAGAAATGTACAATGCTGTCTGAAACACCCCATTTTCTTGCCTTTGAACCAGACTACACGGTATTAATTTAAGTGAAAAAAAAACCAACAAAGTAAGTGTCATCCAAAATCACCAACTTCTGTTTATTAAAACAAAAAATGTTCAGCATCTTGGGACTGTAATGAGAACAAGAGGTTTATTAGCAAGTCTATTTTCTACTCAACAGTCTAACTAGTTTCCTGCTGTGCTGTTTCCCTAATAGGCCTGTGGATTAAATGCAAAGTTTCCTCTACTAAATGAGGCTTCAGACTAATGCTGGAAGAGACTGTGTATTTCAATGAAGAGAAANTAAAGGTTTTTTTTAAAAAAAAAAAAAAAGAAGTTGTTTAAGCCCTTTGCTGCCCTCTGGTCCCCCTGGATAATTCAGAGCCAGAAGCAAAGACACAGAGAAACAGACTAAGTCACTGGAGGCCGAACTGGAATTTTCTCTGCGTATTTTGAAGACTGACATGGACAAAGCGGCGGTACGAGGGGCATACGAGAGGCCGATAGCAGAGTAAATTCTGCAGCAAGTGCTATTAACTCCTTCTTCCTCCTGTTATCGATCTAGCTCTGCCAGCCTTTTCCAGCTTTTATCGTGCTCAGTATTTCATTTGCTTCCATAAACACTCGGCTTCTGCTTTTCCTCCACCTCTCTTCTACAGTCTCTACAAATCTGCTGTTCCCTCTCAGTCTCTCTTCCTGCTGTTCTGCAGTTTTTTCCCTTCCATGCTCTGCCACCTTCCTCCTGTTCTCCCTTCACGCAGCATCATGTTTTGCCCAAATCTGTCTAGAGAAGTCTTGCACGCTCTGTTTCTGTCTTGCACACCCATATTGGATTGTGCCTTAGCTTCTTTGTGGGCAGTGCCAAACCTCACACCCACAAATAGTCCCTGGTATCATAATACCTATCAATAAAAAAAAAAAAAAGCCACAAAACTATTAAGTGATTTTCATGACATCTGAATCCATAACTCCTGACTGTTACATGCAGGGACTATATGGATAAGACTGATGAAATATTAGGTAAGTTTTAAGGAAAAGCTGTTGTGGAATACACAGACTGCAGACTTTTCTATGCGGTGTCACTGTTAAAGGGAGTTCCTCTCCAATTTTTCCCATTTTGCTTTCTTACTGGTACATGGTGGTGCTTGGCCAGGGAGGGGGGCACACAACATAAAATTCGGCTTTCTCCGAAGGGGCTGAGCACGTGCAATTAGCTCTGCAGGTCCAGAAGACCGTTCCACACACTCCTCCTCTCTGAACAGCCGCTGCGGGGAAAACAAACAATTTACGTCAATAATACCTTGGAAAATATTTGGCTTGATTACTGCTAGCATTAGCAAGGAATTAACTCAGGCTAACCTCCTGGAATAGAGACTGCAGCCTCACTTTCCTCTCTGTGCTCATACTCCTTTTTACGCCCTTATCATATATATCATCCCAGAAACTTTTCTTGCGACTGTGCACCAAGAGCAGGTTTAAAGTTACTTTCTGTGATGGTCTTTAAATCCATCTCTGAACCACTGCTGCCCAAAGCACACTCTCCCATCCTGCAAGCATAAACTCTGCTCCTCTGACCTAGCTGCTTTGCTGCAGCTGTATTTTGCACCCCCACCTATGCTACATCAGCACCAAACTCAGTGATCACATCAGGGAATAAAGGGGATCCTTCCCCTTCACCTCTACTACAGCAACCTTTGTGTGGCCAGTAAAATTTAACACCCAACATTTATATCATCACAAAGATGAAGAGCTTTTGCTTACAGCCAGTAGAAAAGATTTGCTTTTTTCCTCTCCTGCTTCTGAGATGTGTAATGTGTCTTCTTAATTCAATATAATGCAAGCCGTGTGATGAAAATTATACTAAGACAAATGCTATGGATAAATCCTAAACCAGCCTGTGAACTAGTGGTGGCCTGCACTGGATGTATAGCAAAAGGATGATTATGAACTTCTATATTACCATTTCAGACACATTTGGGGAAAATTTCTGTTGCATTCGAAGGTCCCGCAAGGCTTGCCGCTGCTTTCAGTGATCCTAGTTTCAGCCCAGCAAGAGCTGACCTAAATCTAGAGTAAGGTGTAGAGAAAGAAACAGATTAAGATTCTAATCTCAACTGTGTCACAGATTTTCTTCATTAGTTCTAGTAAATCACTTTCACTTTTATTACTTCTACTTCCCATTCTCAATCTGTGAGATAAGCATCAGCTCTTTTTCACAGGGCACTGCAAGGCTTTTTTTTTTAAAATGTAAAATACAATTACACCTTCTGAGGGAAGATGGATAGACAATTGAATATATTTTCTTAGAGGAAAACAGCTTTAAAAAGCCAGAAAAATCTCTCTTTATGCCCACATGAAAACCAAAGTTTCCTTTAGCTGAAAACCTAACTAGATTTCAGAATAGGCTGCAATATGTGCTTAGATCTGCCAAGAAAGTCCTGGACAGACGAGAGTTTCAGATTCTAGTATTAATTTTCAAAGATTTTGCTTTTAAAGATGAAGTTTTTATTAATGTTTTGTTGCTGCCGTTATCTGGTCTTGAAAGATGGTTGGGACCTCAGACGTCCTGCTAGCGAATCCGACTCACTACGCGGCCCTTACTTTACTTGCATCACAAATAACACAAAGAAAGGCTGAAAGACTAATTTCAAGATTATCTGCAGGGCTGTTTTTTCTACAAACTTTTTCAAAATTTAGAGAGGAAAAAATACTTCAGTGTATCCATTTCTCCCGAGCAGTCTGAATCCAGTGGCAAGGAAAGCAAGAGTTCCTTTGAACCTGTTATTTTCACATGGACAGCAGGACAGATTTCACGTGTTTTATAGAAAGGGGAGGCGCTCAAGGTCACTTTCCTCACTTAGGAATTTTGATGTGGGAAGAAGAGTTGGTTTCCATGCAGTTATTTTACCTGGTGTCTGTCAAACTATTAATCAACTCAGAAAAGTTGATTAATCAACGTAGAGACTGTTGCGAGAAGGATACATAAGAACTTATAAATTATTTTGAGGCTAGAAGCTGGTGTGAATAATCAGGCAATTCCAGGAATGGTGAAGATGAACCAAATCTGTCTTCACAGCACTTTAAAAAAGAGAGAAGAACAAGCCGTACTTACAGCCACCATCACAAAACACTAAGAGCTCGCTGTAAATTGAATTTCTCTGGGAAAGTGTCACAACAACTTCATGAAGCTCAAGTTCAAGATGATTGTCAGAAGGCTGAGTGGGGTAGAAGCCATTAGAAATAAGGCTCCTAATCCTTTACCTAGGACTTAATATATTCAGACTTGGACTACAAGCTGGATTGGTACTGTGGAAGTGTAGCGATACCTTTCTCACATCCTTTATTTTCCCAAGAAGAGCACAGAAAAATCACCTGTTGTCCCTTATTCCCCCTCAGAGCATGTCCACACTGCAGTCAATGAGCACTCCTTCACGGCACCAACTCCAACTTTTAATTTACTTCTCTAGCCTGCATGTTGTCAGAACCCTTCAGCAAAGGGAATGAAAGGATTTCATAAGCCCTGCTTTCCCTCCGGCTCCTCACTGCCAAAAGCCAGTCCCTGGGCACACAGTCATACCGGACCCATACACCAGCATTTCTTCTTGCAACTGGGCCCCTGTTTTGGAGAGTACCGGACACAGCCACCACACTTGGCAAGCTAAACCGCTACTTTGCTTGGAACCAAGCTATATTTGGGTGACATATTTAAATTCTTCTCAATTTCAGAAGACACTTGGGGGGGTTGGAAAACCTTTCTTGAGTCCTGAGCAAGGAATACACTAGCACAGTAATTAGGGCTCAGTTTTCCACTGGAGCAGGCTTGTTATAAATTTACTAGCAAAGTTATTGTTTAAGTGAATAAATCTAGCATGCATGGAAAAACTGACAGATATTTCTCATTACACAGGTCTGTCAGTAGTTTACCATTTCAGAACCATTTCCTTCCAACTCTCCTCTATGATCTTGGATATGGAGAGCTCCTGTCAAAACACAGCTCTGTCAACACACTTTATCCAAATCTACAACATTAGCTATGCTGTAATCCTCTGTCCAAACACTCACTGGGCAGCGCACTTCCCTCCGCACCCACTCCTGCGTTTGCGCGTTTGCCTCTTGAGCCATCCTAGAGCTCAGCAGTTTCATTTCAGTCCCTGTCTGCACTATGCAGTTTATTCCAGGACCAAAGGTCTTGCACACAGAAAGCCAGGTGTGTCCATTTGGCCGGCTTCAGGAATTGATGTGGACTGACGCTAGAACGGGATTTCCCAAACGAGCTAGACCTTGAGCTTGCAGTCCCAACGCTGAAAAGCTAGGGCTCTGGCATGCTGCCCATGAGCTGCTCTGCATCTGTTCATGCTGTCACACTCGGCAGAGGCACTGACTATCAATCCCTGCTCCAGGAACGTGTCCTCTTGGATCCAGCCTTCAAAGAAGTCCCAGCACTCAAGGAGGTTGTTGCTTCCATCCTACAGTGGCATGAGTATTTCTCCCTGTGCAAGCTATTGCAGCTGAAATCCCTCTGCATACCAACACCGAGGCTGATACCGAGCACAGCTGGCCCTGCAGTTATTACATCTAACCTGTCAGAGCTCATTTTCAATCTCGTTATTCTGGGGGCTGGCGTGCTGCCAACTCATCTCCGATGGTTCGGCAGCACAAGCTCCCCTGGGGTGCACTTTGTTTTCAAATGTCTCTCTCCAGCCTTACACAACACAAAGCTCTGTCATAAAGCCTGTGCAGAGAGCAAGATTTCTGTGCCTACTAGACGCAAACTAGCGGCATGCATGTCTGGGTCTGAAAGTCTGTGCCAGCGTTGGTCTGCCTGCCCTCCTAAGCATCTCTGCTTGGTCTGACAGTCCCGTATCTTGTCACGCTGAACAAATCAGAAAATAGCCTTCCTACAGAGGGAAAATCCTTTGTGGAAATACAACCTTCTATTTTCACTCTCCCTGTATTGAACAGTAAGTAAATAGGCAGTAGGTCAAATCAGTTTGAGTTGGTTTTAAATGTGTTTTCCTTCTCCTTTCCACCCCTTAACTCTGGATCTTCCTTTTCGCGGTCTCTTTTCTTGTAGCCCATATTAATAGTAGTGAAGCGTGTAAGAAATATTGTACATCTGTTACCTGTTCTTCCTGCCCCACTCTCTGCTCACCTCCTCTGCATAAACAGGCAGACATGCCATGTTGTATGTATCAGCACGCACCAAGCAGAAATGTTTTTGGCTTCAGGTACCTTAAAAAGCAAAGAAGAGAGATTTTAGGGAAGTCAAGTCTGGAAGCACACTGCGTCCCCTTAAAACAGTCCAAAGAATAGAACGATTCATAAAATGTGTACACAGCGAATATTGCTTGAAGCTGGAAAGTAAAGTAACAAGTTTCCAATCTTCCAAAGAGAAAGGAAAAAAAAAGAAAAAAAGTCACCAAAAATTGAAGATACAGACAGTGTTTTCTTGCCTTGCTAGAAGCTTATGGAAGATTCCTGTAAATGACACGTTAGCATTCCGCCCTTGGTAAAAAACATGCTCTTTTCCCAAAATGCAGTAGGAAGACCTACTTTCCATGAGTATCTAAGATGTGAGAGGCCGGAGAATGCTAAACTAAAGGAGCGGTTACATATCTCACCACCAGAGTATGCTTCAGGCTTCACTACGTGCTGAATACAAATGTAAAATATGCAATGTAGAATTCAAAAGGATATCTCTTTAAGATTACAAGATCCCTCCTTTATCAGATCCTCTACTGTGTTTCAGGTCTTGAGTGGTCACAGCGTGGTGCATCTTCATGCTGGTTTGATGTCGGTTTGATAAGAGATGGATTTAAATACCAAATCTGGGACTAGACATGAAGTTTCCTAGACTTCTAAGAGTTGAAAAACTTGACGTGGATTTACTGAAGAGCACCTCAGATGGGCTCTTAATCTGAAAAATCAAAATAAGAGAGACCAAAAGAATGACCAGCGGGCTAAGACTCCTAATTACAACCCTGTAATCGATTGTATCCGTAGCCTTAGGCAAGCTACTTTGCACTTTGCAAAGTCTGACAGTTAAGGAGGAGGAAGGAGCAATGAGCAGCAGTACAGAGGCTTTCTGATGTGCGTTGTAACTTGCCATTTCATGTGGATCAACTAGTTACCAAGCACTGATGGGTTGAGTTTAACTACAGAAATCTCAGTATCCCCTGCAGTCCATTGTCTTTCTGATCCGTATCCTTAAGCAGCATGCTCAAGAGTACAACTTCTGTGGTTGCTATTTTCCTCCTTTTATACGTTAAACAAGAAGCAGCATGCCAAATGAACAGGGGTAAAAAAAAAAAACCACCAAAAACATACAAAAGCACACTATCAGCATCACTAAGCCCAGCCACATTGCTAAAGACCTTCCAGAAGTAGTCAAAGCTAAATCTATGCTTTGAAACAAGAATAAAATTGTTTGTTTAACCAGATATTGATCCAATCGCTTTAAAGGAATTACTTAAACTATTCATCCTGATCATGGCAGCAATAAACAAAAATGAAATCATCTCTAGATTAAGTGGTAAGGGATATCCTTAAACTTACTCCTCCCCATTCCAGTCCTTAGGAAAGGCTGGCATTGTAACCATTTTCCTCTTCTCTCCCTTCGCTCTCCCTTCCTTTCTGCTTCCTTGAGTGAGCCCCATCCCGTTTCCTTAGCTCTGGCTACAGTACTGCTGGGCAGCACACCGACCTCCGTGTGTGCACTGACTCCCTGTGTCGCAAACGACATTTGTTGCGTAATTGATGTCTTAAACATCTTTAAAAGTAGACAACTAGTGATGAGAAGTCTAGCTTCACTTGGTTGTATTTTGTAACATTTTTAGTGGAACAAGACGTTGAGAGGCATGCAAGTAATTTTGACAGGCTTTCTCCTGCTGCGGGTTATTGCTAACAAAAAGGCATTGAGGCATTGCACTGTCAGATTTAGATGTTCTTGAGAACACATTTGTCCCCAGCACAGTAACACCACCAGCCCTCGGATTTATGTTAGCACCATACCATGGTGCTGAAAGCCGCTGGGCTCAGCCCTGCTGATGATCCAGCAAAGACTACAGGGTAAGTTTCAAATACAGGAAAGATCCCAGAGCTTCTGAATACCAATCCCTCTTAAGAATCTCAACACTTGACTCACCGTTTGCACAGACAGCACTAAGGTGTCTGGCACACACAGAACAATCTTACAGCTGTAGGAAAAGTAAGCCCTACTGAAAACTTTACGTGCTCGCCTACTTTTCAGTAGCGTGAATATACTTTTAAGCGCATTTGTCCCGAAATTGGTAAGTCTCCTTCTCTCCCAGAAATGTTTGTACTGAGATTGCTGTGAACAGGATTAAAGTGGTTATTTGAAGAACTGGGAACAAAGAAAATCCTGCAGCTCAAAGACAGTCTCAGGTTTTCAGATGGAAACGTGTATAGCCTCACCTGCGTGGTCTGTGTTTATACACAGACACACACACACGCACACATCTATCAGCCTGTTGGAGAACACTTAACTGCTTGACGTGGTGAGGCTTGCAAATCCTAACCGCTTAACGAAACCCTCAGATGAACATCCTGTTCAGATATGAGTCCAGCTGTTCATACAGAACATTAATCACGAGATACTGACTTTCAGAGCAGGGACCTTGAAGATCATTCTTGGAGTGTGCAAACCATCTCAGAAACTACTGACTCACTGAAAGATTCAGACTGGTATTTTCAGATTCCTTGATTGCTTCCAGTTACACCTACGCATGACCTCATCCTCCTGTTATGAGACTCAGATGTGATGAATTATTATCAAAACTGTGCCCCTAGATGTCTGATAGGGTGGTACACATGGTGCAGCACACACCGACGCATCAGACCCTGGGGTAGAAGTCAGCTGGCTCTGTAGTGCTGGCATTTGAGTTACAGGATAATATTATTTTGGATTGTTTTTGTGAACTACAGTTTTGAACCCTATCTGAATATGAAATAATTAGATATTTAATATTTTGACATATCTGTGACCACCTTTGAGTATTTTGTTTACAGTGACAGGAAAGATTTTGAATCTGCCTGCTGCCAAAAATACCACTCACTGCTGCTTGGCCTTGCACAGAATCTCTCCTAGCACCTGGCTGTCCCCGTTTAAGACACCTTAAACAACATGTCCATCCCACAGAGACCTGCTGCAAACACGGACCTTCCCCAGTTCTGTACCAGCTTGGCTACCTTAGGAAATTCAGCTTCAAGAGAGAACAGTGCTCATTTGACAGTCACACAGAGAGGTGACAGGCAACTGCCAATTTTAGTCCATAAAAATCATTCTCTCCTGGAAAGTCTGCAGCAACAGCTTCAAGCAGTCAGTTAACCTTACCAGGGCTCTGGGATATTCTTGAGGCTTTTTTTGAATGCTCACTGATAACTATAATGGCTTGTACAATGCACATACGCCTGCTTTCCTTCTCTGTCTTGTTTTCTAAACACTTATTTCTCAAAAGCAGGGGGATGCCAGCCAGGCAGAGTTCAACAACCGTGTAGGTTGTGCATTGAAACACAAGTCTGAGAGGAAGGGGAAACAAATGTTCTGCATTTGCTGCCCTTCTTCCAGCCTTGCCAAGAGTCTTAGCAAGCGAACAGGAAAGGATTCTCATTTCATTTAGCATGCCGTTGCGTATCACAAGATTCTTCTCCAGCGTTGTAATCCCAAGTGCACTAACAGCACCAGCACCTCGCCAGGGAGATGATCCCCATCTAACGGATCTCATGAGTCTGCATTTCACCTTGTATTTAACTTTCAATCTTTTATTGACCTACTACTCCTTGCTATGACCCCTGGCTATGTAACTGCAACGAGAGCTGTAGTCTGATATTTAGCAGCAGTATATCTAGACACACAGTTTACTACAATACCTTGCATTTGCCGTGTATGACACAATCTCAGACCATAACTTTAAACATTCCAGCAGTTTTAAGACATGATGCTGGCATATATAAATACTTTTTCACCCACAGAACTCAAAGCATCTCACAGATGTATTATCACCATAACTATTTTTTCAGCAGAGAGGGTTATATTTAATGTACAGAGAAAAGACTTTTAGTTAAATCCTTATATTAGAATTGAAGGAGACAACACAGCAGCAACCATCCAACTGTATGTCCTCTGAGAACAACGTGGTTTCAGGACTCCACCTAAAAATTGTTCAGCAGCAACAAGAAATCAAGTTTCCAGCACTTTGCAAGAAAAGCAACAGCCAAATAAATTAACTTGTTCAAGATCATTCCAGAAATCAGTTTCAGTGCTGGGAACAGAACATACTTTGTCTACTTTCCTGCTGTTTACTTTATTCACTGACCCTAGTGGCTCCTCCATGGCTCCCATCAACAGCCTGTCTCTCCTTTGTCTTCATATCCTCCCAATTCTTTACTTCCTTGCCATACCCTCCCAGCTTGTCCTTAAGGCAAACGAGGCATGTTGAGCAATTTTAACCACCTCTGCAAGTCAGTCCTTCCAACTGCTTAACCATTTTTGTTATCTCTCTGACTTATCACTTTGGCATGGAGGCATCAGAATTGAATGTAAATACTGTGACACCAAGTTTTCTGCAATTTAGAGTGATGGAGACTTGGAGGCATCCTATCACTCCTCCGGTCTGTGGAGCAGACAGCCCCAGGGCAGGAACAGGCTGCCTTCCCTCAGTGATCATTCCTCCACCCACAGGCTCCCTCCGGGGCAGGCAGCGCGTTCCCTCTGTCCTACGCTGCCTGACACAGCTCCCGTATTACCAAGATTACCAATTACTAGTTTCTGCATAGTTTTGTCCTCCTGTGCACTGAGCCTTGTGTTGCAGTAACAAGTAACCCCGAATCAAAGCCAAAATCTGCCATATTAAGTATAAGACAGTCATGGAGATGAGCATGATTTCCTGCAGCTCTGTTGATGGTATTAAAAATTAATTCATCTCAATATATCAGCAAAGCTTGCCACAGAAACTGAGGAATGCATTCTGCTCTGTTCCATACAAGTTTTATTTTAGACTTAGACTTGAGAATGCAGCTGACCCAGAGCAGACAATTCAGATTCCCTTTCTATATGGACAGATTTTCTTTGGCTGCCATCTACAAGCCAGTCCAGCTGCAGATCCCAGAAATGACCTGTTCACAGATGCTTCATTATGACACCTGGGAAGAAATCAGCAAGAAGTTTACAAAATATATCAGCTAAAAGCTGCCCTTGCCTGTCAGTCTCATGATAAGAGGAGACCTAGGAAGTTCAAATGCAAAAAAATTGGCTTCAGAGACTCACCAGCTTGCTGTATCCTGCAATATATCCAGAGGCAACAAACTATGTCAAGCACGCAAGATGACTTCAAAGTGTGCAAGAGCTGAAGTGATCTGCAGAAGAAAATCAATACAGACAAACCTGTGTTAAGTAGCCACATGAGAGATGAGCAAAGATCAGTACCTTAATGAAGAGAATCTTTTGAGAAACAGGAGAATGAATTGTATTTATTATGCTTTGTACTGTCTTTTGAGGCAGAGCTTGCCTAGCAGAGGTGCTGTATTTCCACAGACTTCCCCATAACGTCCGTGATCTGTGAAACATCAAGTAGCTGCATTGGTAAATCCTTTGACAGAGCTAGACTGGAAAGTTAGCTTTGCAAAAGTAAATGCATGTAACTTGTGTAAAGTGGAAGAAAAAATGTAGAAGTCCATGATAGGGCAAGAAAAACAGCTTGGAATAAGATGCAAAACCTATAAAAGCAGGTTGTGTTAACAACCACCAAAACAATGAGATTATGATAACATCTGCAGAGAATTTTTGCTGCCTGGGCAACCCTTCAAGCTCACGGTATGTTTGTGCAGAGCAGAGAGAGGGCGACTTTATGGATGTTTATGTGTCATGGCAAAACAAAAGGGGAAATAAGGAAGGAAACATTTTCCAGCTTCAGAAAGTTACATTGGAAAGGGACTACTGCGTTTGTTTAATAAAACCAAAAAAAGCTGCTTTTACTCAGCTGCTAAAATCTTGTCTTAAATTTCAAAACCAGGGCATGATGTTATTTCTGGAGACGGAATCCCATTGCGGAGAAGGACTTGGGGGTACTGGTGGAAGAAAAGCTGGACATGAGCCAGCAGTGTGCACTTGCAGCCCAGAAGGCCAACCCTATCCTGGGCTGCATCCCCAGCAGCGTGGCCAGCAGGTCGAGGGAGGGGATTCTGCCCCTCTGCTCTGCTCGGCGTACACCTCACCTGGAGCCCTGCGTCCAGCTCTGGAGCCCTCAGCACAAGGAGGACATGGAGCTGTTGGAGCGGGTCCAGAGGAGGCCACAAAAATGCTCCGAGGGCTGGAGCCCCTCTGCTCCGAGGCCAGGCTGAGAGAGTTGGGGCTGTTCAGCCTGGAGAAGAGAAGGCCCCAGGGAGACCTTAGTGCGGCCTTGCAGTGCTTCAAGGGGGCCTAGAGGAAAGATGGGGACAGGCTTTTTAGCAAGGCCTGTGGTGACAGGACAAGGGGTGATGGTTTTAAACTAAAGAAGGGGAGATTTAGGCTGGATATAAGGAAGAAATTTTTTACACTGAGGGTGGTGAAGCCCTGGCACAGGTTGCCCAGAGAGGCGGTGGAGGCCCCATCCCTGGAAACCTTTAAGGTCAGGTTAGACGGGGCTCTGAGCAACCTGATCTGGTTAAAGATCTCACTGCAGGGGGTTGGACTGGATGGCCTCAAAAGGTCCCTTCCAACCCAAAGCATTCTGTGATTCTATGATCCCGTGTGCACACTTGCAAGAACCCACCACCTCTGGAGCAAAGTGTGCCAGCTGTTTCACAAACGAATGGCAATCGCCACTGATGAAATTTAGACAGTGCCACAGATATTAGAGCCTGGCCGACAGCCTCTTACAAGTCTCCTTCTTTGGGATATTCTTCTTCCTTTCTCACTCATACAAACCACGTTTCCATTAGACTCGGGAGACTAACTGTGATTTCAAACATATCAAGAGTGACAAAGCATCCCCCAAACACATGTACACATAATGTGTTTTCAGTGTTTTCCAACCAGCAAACGTTTACCTAATTTTATTCAGTCAAAATGTTTTTGCTTATAAGTGCCTTGATGGACACTTTCTGCAGAAGAAATAACCCAGATTGAAGTCGCCAATGTGAAACTACTGGAAGCCTCATCCGAGCCTTCCTCTCTTTTTAACACCAGTACAGAAACTTCCTTTATAAAAGCACCTGAGTTTCCAGCTCTGCTGCATCCAGCAGGTATCCAACACCCCTGTGGCGAATCGCCTCGTTTCAATTAAAACCAAACCAGAACAAAACTATCCCACCTTTTGCTTAGATTTGAATCCCCTTCCATTCTGCAAGATGGTTAGGGTGTGCCAGTTATAAAAAAACCATAAAAACCTGAAAACCCAGCAGCGTTTCTTCTCCAGAAGGGAATTCACTGTACACTCCCAGCTGACTCTTTACTATTAGCCTTGTGATAGCGTCCACCGAGCAGCTGGGCAAGGTCTAAGCTACGTGGTAAAAACCAGACAACACTGTTCACTACCCTGTTCGCTACCCAGGGCCTGAGCGTGATGAGGTTAATTTTCTCTTCTCCGCTCCTTTGCTCCTCTGCACACTCAGGTGTGTCCTGGCTTCACAGCTACTCCCTTCGGCTGACGGACGAGGCGGCCGTGCTGCGGGGGGCCGGTACCCCAGCCTGTCTCTCCGGGAGGCAGAGGGAGCGGTGGGTGGAGGCGGTGGGGGTACTTCACTGACACGTTTGCTCCAAGAAAGCACTCCTACAGCCTTTTTTCCTTTGCAAGGCTCTCGTTTCACTCTTTGCAGCATGCTTTCCTTTAATTTTCAACAGGAAGAATCCGTTCCAGAAGTGCCTTTTATTTACTTCGTTCAGTGCAATCCAAGATAACGGTGTTATAGAGCACCATTTCCCCTGTTTCACCTGGGCGCCTTGCAGAAACTGCTGGCAGCGTAGCAAACCCACGGAGAATTTCTAACATGGCCATATCCTCCTTTAATTTACAGCAAACTATGGGAGTCCATACTCCCAATGCAGAAAGCAGAAGAAATTCTGCATCATCTTGTTTTGAGCTGGACAGAAAGAAGTGCGATGCTTTCCTTTCCTCAGCTGTTTGCAAGATGAAATACTGACACTTTCCCACAGGACATAATCCCTCCTGAAATCCTGCTCAGGATTCTGGACTGGCAGACATCAAGCCTTGGAGGAATTTCCACAGAGGCTACATCCAAATGTTACAGCACTAAAAAAGCCTGTTAATGCTATAATAATGTGACATACCGGTACCAGGGCAATTACATAGAAGAGCCCTGCATGGTGGTAAAGCCGAGACGCTGTGCACCACTCTGATGCGTGCAGTTGAAGAAGAGCGAAGGACAAATGTTTACACCGCTTTTGTGACCATGAAGACCAAAACTATGACCGAATTCCTGAGAGATGGGTGTTCAAAGGAGACCAGTTTCAATGAACAACTGAGACTAAAGCATTTTCCAGCACTAGCTTTCTCCTGCCGTGTCGACCTCCCTTCTTAAGTGAACTGTGCAGCCTGCGCTCAGCTCTGTGCTGCTGCAGCTGCCCCACCATCAGTCCCTGCGCTTAGCCAGTTTAAAGCAAATTCAGCTACATCTTTGTCTTCCCTGTAGATACACCTTGTTGCTTGAGGCAAAAACATCTCGGCTCACATCTCACCATCGAGCAGCAACAGCCCAAGACGAACTATCACCTCTCAGTTGGAGTCCTTTGTCACCTTGATGTGCACTCGAAGAAGAGAGCCACCCTGGGTGTGGGGAGCGCAGCCTCCCTGCCGTAGCTCACACTGAGCTGGGATGAGCCATCATTTACCCAGCCCCCTCCTACATTTCTTTTCCTGCCAGCATTAAAATTGTCAGATTGGCATTTTCAGCATGAGTCTGCCAAGATGAACTTGAACTACACACGCATCTGTCTTCTTCACATCAGCGTGAATCTTCTTTCATTGCTTCCAGGGTTGTTAATCCTTCTCCTCTGGGACTGCACCAGGACGGTCCTTTCTTCTTGAGGATAATCGGACTGTCAAACAGGATTCTAGAAAGGACAGAGCAGTTCCTTTAATCTTCCTTACTTCTTTATAATTAGATATTCAGTCCCATCGGAGCAGAGAAAGGACAGACAAGAGTTCAAGGACGATTCTGGCATTTTTTTAATGGCATTCATAGGTGATGGTCAATCAGAAGCCCATTTCAGAACTTAGAATTAAGAGGAATCCTAAAGATAAAGCTAGCAATCATTAAAGGAAGGAACCAGAGGGGGTAGGAGAGAGGAAAAAGTATTCACTCGCAGTAAACCGGTAACACAGAACTGTTCAGACAACCAAAAATGGGGGACCCATAATGCGTAAGGCAGCACCACAGGACAAACGTCAGAGGGCCACAGGCTTATGGAAGGAATGGTTCCCTTCAGGGTCCCTTCAGCCATAAGACTTGTACCCCACTGGCAACATAAATCACTGCAGAACTAGGCTGGAGTATATAAAACCAGGCATGTACATGAATCAGTGCAATGCCTCGCAATGACACAGGTGTAGCACAACACTCAGCACATCAGTGGCACGCATGTTCTGGTTGCCTTTAGAACAAGAAGAGAAGAAAGAAGAAAGATATTTCCTGCTATGCCAATCTTTCTTCCCCCATCTAACACTGCCTATACAAATTCTAATGAAATGCAGCCACTTCTGCGAAACACAGAACACAAAGCAACTGGTTTTTTTTAACATGAGGGAGGGAAAACACAGGGGACTTCCAGTTTGACTACTTAAGACACCAAACCTAGATCTATCAAACACCTATGTCTACAGAAAGTGAAAGACCGTAATTTACCATCTCACCTGAAAAACAATTTTCAGCAGTATAAGGCTGCTAGCAGCAAAGTGTCTCGCTGGTTTATTGGTAAATCACAAGAGAGAGCATCTTCAGCTGAAGCATCAATGCCAGGCAATGATTTCTACACAATCCTGTGCTCACAGCCTTGGAAAATTGCCTGGGTGTCCCAGCAGAATCAAACAAGATAAAGAGAGAGTGATTCAAGTAATGAGTAATAACAAGGCCTGGAAAAGACTGCCTGCTTACAGACAAACGTGATATTTGCAGTAATTAATAAATGTGACAAGACAGAAAGGAGCTGACAGTAAAGCAAGCATGAACAGGTTACAGTTCGGATCTGACACAGTTTAACGTTTCCACTCCCAATTTGGAAGTTCTGAATTTTATTTTTTTAATTTTTTTTTTTTTACAGGTGAACTCAGATCTGGGTTCAGCTTTTCATTTCACTAGAGGTAAAGAAGATTTGGGGTTAGAATTTTTGGATTGAACCTACCACAACTTTAAACAACGGCATTCAGTCTGACAAAATTCACCTACTCTACCACATGAGAAAATATTCATTGCAGGGTGAGGTTCGATTGAATCCTCCGATAAGAAAAGTCATCTATTCTGAGAACAACTTCTCTCTAAGCAGCAAATAGGAGTAGTCTGAAACTAGTTTGCTATTTTCATTGTCAGGGCAGTTTTGCAAGACCCATGTTCATTAGCAGTCCCTACTAATCCCTGCAGGACCTGTAACCAGACGTATGTGGGAGAATGAAATATAGTCCTGGCCCTGAGGAGCATTCCTGAATTTTGTTTGTTATTATTACAATTCACCTAGAAACTTTAACCACGACAAAGTCATCCCTGGGACAGACAGCATATAAACTATCCTCAGAAAGGAATTCCCTGCTCCAAAGGTGTTGGAACCTCATAAGTAAAGCATAAGAGAGGAATGAGAAATGCTCTTTCAAGGCCAGACAACAGCTCAGCAACATGACTGGGATCCAAACCTGAGTTTTTTCTGGCTCCCAGGCTACAGCTCCATCAGCCAGCTCAAAGGAGAGCAGCACGGATATTTTCACTCGCGTAACCTAAACGGACATCGCCCAGCTCACGGTCTTCAGCGTCAGTCAGTGAAGCTAAGCATACCCTGAAATAAACGCTGTCCCTCCCTCCCGCATCAAGGCACTACAGCAAGGAGGGAAGATGCACCTAAGGCGCTGGTTTCTCCATAGGTGGCTGTGGTGAAGAACAAGCCGTGGGCTGAGGCTTGCTCGTCCATCCACTTGGGGATGCTGAGGCCGCACAAAGCTGCAGCGCCGGCACTGCGCACATCGCCCCGGCTCTGGGTGACGTGGAGAAGAGGAGAGCACCGTGGGCTCTCCCGTCCTCTTTGTGCAACTACACAATCAGGCCACGATTCCCCCTCTGTTTTTATCCTGGTGACAGAAGGTGAAAGCTTGCTATTCCCAGCCACATTTATTTATCGCTTTACTCTGGTCTCCATGGAAACAAGTCATGATATTACCGGCTGCAACAGGGAGGTCGGGAGGTCTGCAGAAGCTGCTGGGAGCCAGTGGCACAGAGCAGAACAAATGCTAAAACTAGAAAAGTGTAATTTCTCTGCAAAGAGCAATGAAGTAAGTGGCAGGAGAGTTGAAAAGCACTAAATGTGAGAGGCCTGAACTTAATACCACTTCAATTATTTAACAAGATTGTCTCGTTTATGTATTTGGATGAGTATGATCAAACCTCAGGACTGCTGAGGTCGTCTCATCATCGCTTACAGACGGCGCTGGCATATTGTATCTCTGCACCCACTGGGCACCTTTGAATTGCTTTTTATCAGCCTTCTCTAGAAAAGATGAACAAGGAAAAAAAAAACAAACCTCCACGCTCAGAGCTGAGCTTGATCCTACAGAAATCAACGACATCAGGTGAGTCCAGACTTGGCTCTAAACAAATAAACACAGATAACAGCAATAACGCAGAAATATAGGTAGTAAATGCATGCCATGCAAGCCTGCGTCTGGAGCTGGGGATAGTTTTGCTAGGGACCAGAGCCAGATCGTATGATTAGTTCAGTACCGCCAAACTCTCCTGAGCTATTTAAATGTCTAAATTGTGAAGGATGTGAAATGTCTTCCCTCCATCCATTTTGTAAGCTAGAGCAATATTAAGTTAAAAAACATCTTTCAGACAAGGACCATAGGAGTCAGTAGGAGACACTGATCTGTCCCACCTCCAGTATTTTATCTCACTTACAGAATGTCCATCATCCACTCCCCAGGATAAATGCATACAACAGTTAGCCTCTGCTACAGAAGGAGCCGATGGGAATGTCCCAATAGATCACCCACCTGATATGCCTCACTCGTACCGCATGGTAACCACAAACACAGCAACATCATAACTAAATTCCTCGACACAGCTTGTGTACATCTCAAACCATAACCCAGCTTCCTAAGGAAGCCTGGGAGAACTCTCTAGCAAGGATGGCACACAGCAGCCTGCTACTGTTTGTAAGAATCACAGACTGTTTTCATGGCCAGAAAGAACCATTTGAATCATTTCATCCAGTCTGTAACGAAGAGCATAAACTATATCCTTGATACAACCTCTTCTCTGAGCTACAGAATAGGGTCTAGCAGGGGAGCCCAACCAAAAACGCTGGTTATAAGAAATAATTGCAATGCCTGGACAGGGTTTCCTGCAATTCATCACTGGCATAATTAAAAATGAGAACCCTACCTCCAGTCTTACTTCAACTCAGACTATGTTACACATTTGTCTGCCATGCTGAAGAGCAAAACAAGTTTTGTTCCCTGTGCACAGACTGTCATGAAGTCACTCAATCTCTGCTTGCTAAATTCAGTACATTCAGTTTCTGGAGTCTTTTGGTAGAAGACCAAAAACCAATTGATGGAAGAATTTGCTGCTGTATTTCACAGAATAAACATATGATAGCGGTGGGTATCTTAAAAATTTTATTTTTTCATTTTGCCTTTGCTTCAGACAGGCCATTCCCACTGCACTAAATTGCAAAGATTTTTCCACAAGTACCTAGCAAACATCTGAATTCTCTGAGATGGAAAATTGTTAGCGATCTCACAGCAGACTGAAAAGACTCTGAATGTTTAATAACCAGGTCTTTAAGAAAGGACATATTATTTCCTAGTATTGAAGTGCCAAGTTATTCAAAGTTTTCAGCTGCTACAAAGTCAGCATTGGTCCCAAAAGCTCACAGAAGGTGCCAGAGCACCTTATTTTATTTTTTTTATTTAATTTGGAATAACGTGTAAGACTTGCAGGATAGATGTGTAGCGTCAGCACAAAGTGGCTTGTTTATTTGTTTTCTGGCCAAAAAGCAACATGTGCTATTACTGAGAAAGTCTCGAATACAAAGAATTGCAAATGAACTCTACCTCACAAAGAGTTTGGGGACAGATTTTCAAAAAGCAGCTCTGATATATTTGCAAATTATGTGTAGGCACGCTTGTGAGCATCACCAGCACTTCCAACATATCCACGTGCAAACTGCTATAACTCTCGACATAAGGGGCTCTGCAGGTCCAGGGATCATACTGCCAGCAGCAGTTTTACTCAGACACTGGCAGCAGCAGAGTATATTTAGAGTTGTTTAAGCAGAAGTCACGCACTTGCTTTTGAAATTTTGGCCCAAAATGTATACTGAAAAAGTCAATATCCATCAGCTTATCTTTAAGAATCTAAAATCTAGAATGCTCAAAAGAACAACTGGTTTGTTCTTCAGTTTACACAGAAGATGCTGTAGCAAGTGTTCATCTGATAGAGTGCATTATATCATGTATATGTGATCAAATGGACATTCAAGGGACATCATCCCTACGGGAAAGTCCTGCAGAGTTTAGTAAGAAATACAAACCTACTGACCATTTTAAATTATGCTCGAGGGTCCTGTGCCAGATGAGATTTACACCAGCTTTGCACCTCATCTTTCTCACTCCAAACTGTACTACGCGCTCTTGGTGGAGCCAAGCCAATGAGGCTGTAACGTAAATATGCCCAGAGGCAGCACATCCATATTGCCCTACCGAAAAGAAAGAACAAAGAAAGAAATCGGAACTAATTAGTACTGTAATGTGTCTGGGGCTAGATTTAGCGTCATTCAACAACCACAGGCAGCAGAGGAATGAAGAAAAATGGAGCCAATTTGTGGCTCGGTATTTATTAGCATTTAGATAATATGCCCCATCCATCATATACAAGGCATGTTTCAAAAGTACCAGTGCTCCTGCGTCCTGAGTGCCCAGAACCCTTGTAAATCGCCTTCCTTGGATCTTGCCGAGAATAAAATACATTCATCTGGATGCAACTGCTGGGGGAAAACACTTTTTCCTTGTGATGGAAATAAAGACTGATGATACAAAGGAGTCATAAAAGTAAGAGGCTGCAGATTAAGACAGAAGGAATCCACTCCTTCCCACTGACGTATATCTGTGATTTACAAGCTGCCAAGCGCAGCCATGGGTTTATGGGAATAAAATCCCGGTTGATATTGACAGAGACAATTTGAAAGCATCTAAAAATCTTCAGCCAAGTTGGTTGCTCTGTTACCCAGCTGTTCTTTAGCAGGGCAGAGAAAGGGAACCCCGAGACTACAGAAAAGGGCCTGTAGAGGTTCCAGAAAGGAAAACATTAAAGATGATAGCAAAAAAGTTTGATTCCTCTCTTTACCCAGAAGATAAGTAACCATGGACAGCACCAGATTTAGACAGGTCTCAACAACAGATCCATTTCCAGATGTTGCAACCACCCACTCCTGCAAGCGCTCCAGACAAGCAGTCTGGAATGAGTCTTGCATGTGCCATTTAAAGCACAGTTTAATTTCTACAGGGCCATCGCTTTGCAAAGAATGGGTTCTTACCATCATTTACTGCTTAGTGTAGAGAAGGAGATAGCGGCAGAGGTTCATGGCTTCACTGCAATCTTGGAAGGCATGTTGGTTTTCTCTGTTTTTCAAGTTTATTCCCCAGGCAATCCAAGACCAGACTCCCAGAAATCTCATCAGTTTTTGGCTCAATAAAACCCTAAGTAAGTGGCTGAAATTAAAGATACAGAAAATTAAACATAAGCTTAGGCACTTTGATAAATCAAGGCCTATAAAAATTAAACACCAAATGAATCTTTTCATGTAGATTTCTGCTTTGCTAAAGTTTTAATGAGTTTTGACCTTTCATCCCACTTCAGCATGGGAGACTCATTAAAAAATCTTACATAATTTCCAGGAAAAATAACTTCTTGCCTACCTTTATTTAAGAAAATAAATTGTTCTGGGTCCTAAGTAGTCGTCAGCTTGAAAACAGTCTGGCTGTTCAGTATCTGAGCAGCTGTTAACTAAAAACAAACAGAAGAAAACAAAGCAACCCGTTTCATAATGAGCATCTATCTCTAGCGATTATAAATCATTAATGCTGGTTAATTTATTAACATAACAGTGACATCGGACTTGGTATTCCTAGCACAGACACATGATGTCTCAAGTTATTTGTTTATTTATTTGCATAATCTTTGACAGCACAGTCAGGTTAGATGATCCATTTCTCAGTAAAATGGCAATTCCTGGGCCGTTACCAGTGGATACAAAGACCCAGTCATGGTGACAGAAGAATTAACTCACAAAACATATTTGACAAATAGATGAGCTGCAAAGTCTCCAGTGGCTCGGGACTATAATGAGGAAGGAGGTTAGTAAATAGGAACATTTTAATTCAGGAACAATGATTCGCAATTAATATCAGTGCCATACCACCGCATATCCCGAAAACAATTAGGATATGCTGAACGAGCAGTTGTGTTTACTGAGATTTCTGTGCTAGCAAGTACTGGGGATAAAGTGTGCTTAAAATAGCAGGAAATTGCAGTTCTATATAACTATTCTTTAAAGTTCAGCATCTCCCCTTTTTCTTCCCACCACGCGCATGCACACTCACATGAATATAATTTAAAGGCAGTAATACAGCAGTGGTGCATCGTATCTTCATTCATTTGCACATCTACCCCATAAATCACCTCACCACTACATTTTGAGTTCTTTAAAGGGATTTTAAAAGTAAAAAATGTATCTAAGATAAACACTTCTGCATCCCTCAGCCCAAATCCGCTGTGTCTTTCCACAACCTTGGAAGAGGCAGAAATTAACCCAGAGACTAACGAGGGGCTCAGCTCACACCTTCTTCCATCCTGCAAAGCAGACCTGGGTCTGACACCCCTCGTCCACTCGACTCCCCTCTCTGCCACCCCACAGCCCCAGGGCTCAGCCATGCAACGGCAGCTTCACCTCCCTGGGGTCACCTCTCTGCTAACACAGTGGGTCGTTCAGAAAAGTCTTCATTCCCCCCCAGTTCCCGGATGCCTAAACCGAAGACAGAGTATTCCCAGAGCCCCAGCCCTAACAGGCACCTCGCTGACCTGCACGCAGCTCCTGTTGTAGGCTCAGGGTGTCTGTCCTTCTAGCTGGGCTCTGGCTTTGACTCACGTTGGCTCCTCCTGCCTGTCCCCAAGCCCCGGGATCACGCTCTGCTGATTCTTACCAGCACGGTGGCACGTAGCCAGCCAGATTCCAGCCTGCGTCCTCTCCCTCCTGCCCACACCATGCCAGTCAATTCCTCAGCCCTCCCTGGTGCGGGGCTGCTTCAAGGGGAGAAGCTCCTTCAAGGGTGAGATGGTGGCACCCCCACCGTCCAACCGCTCCGGCCCAAACTGCCTTCAGAGAGGCTGAACTTTCCCATCTTGCTGCTGACCCAAGGAATGAAGGCTGCACAAGCCTTACAGTTCACAAAGGTCTCACCTCTGGGGTGGAACGTGCCAGTTGTTTAACAGTGCATGTAACAGCTTGAAAGAGGAAACGAAAGGAGAATTGGATACCCCAAACGAATCTGAGTCTTAGGACAATGCAATGTAGTAACTCACCCTGGAATATGGCCAAGGCCCTGGACTTAAAATACCCTTGCAAAATGTGCCATCTCATCTTTTAAAAAGTGCAAGTGATGACTATCTTGATTGCCAGCATTACCTGAGCGACACCAGTTCCTCCCAGTACAGACAGCTGTTGCATGGAATAAAGGTTGCTACCAAGTCTATCACCAACGCTGCTCCTTGAAGTCCACACTCAATGGGCTGGTACGAACTGGTACAACCCAGTCTGTTTTTCTAAACTTGTCATAAATACTGTACTACGTGTAACCGTGTGGCAGCGATCCTCTCTTTCACCAGCCATCGTCCTATACAGTTCTGTTCTTGCCTGTTGGATTATCCAAAAAACCCAGCCAAACTCATGGCTGAACTTCTGTATCTTAAATTTGGCTCCTGGATAAAATGCCGTTTGACGCTTGACAGCCTTGGATCTTGCAACTTCTAGAGTAAAGTATGTGAGCATAAGTCTCCTGCTAGAACAAAAACTGAGCCTGACAGTAAAGGGCTTTCTCAGGGGATAAACAACCCTCCAGTTGCTCAGCTGCTGCACCTCACGTCACTTGACTGCAACAAAACCATGACAAAGATGGAACAGGGAGGAGAAGGCTACTGATTTCTTCAGTCTAGTCCACAAACAGATACAGATGCAGTCACACCAAAAATAGGAAGTATACTCAAAGAAATATGAGAAATTAAACACACACAGGTATATACAGCATTCAGGAATAGCGAGGGGTATGCAGGTAATGATATAGCCATACGTAAAGCTAACATATGACCCTCTTCTCCAGCCTTAGCCACCCCACATTATGGCACACCACAGGATTAAAATAAAATGGGTAGATGGCATTTCACGCGCCGTACTGGAAGCCCACCTCTGCACTGTCATCAAAGCAATAGCTAGACTTTTTTTAAAGCCAGAAAGCCTCTATGAAACCCAAGCGGCAGGCAAAACAGCTGAACTAAACAAACGACTAACAGCATGCCCATTGCCAGTGACAGCCAACACTGGAGGGGGTATGCAGGAATGACAGATGAGTGCTCTTTTCCATTCCAAATACTCCTGAAAGCTCACCATAAATTAGTAGCGTTATCTGTGGCAGCAGCAAGGTGTCACACATTCGTGGTGACTGGTATAGGCAGGTAAAAGTGTGTCCAGCGGCTGGTCTGACAGAGCACACGAGGAGGAGAGGTGACTGCCGCTGCCTTCACCGTTTCAGCTGATGCCCCACCTTCCTCCTGCCTTACCCTTTGCTTTTGCTCTTTCGGAATGTATTTCTGCATTGTTGCTGCTTCTGGCTCAGCGTCTGCCTTCTGCTAACGTTTCTACTTCGGTGATTACACAGCCTTCACGTCTGCACCTGTGGCTCCACAGTCTCTCCACCTGCCCCTGGCTCCACGCTAGCAGCCACCCACACCACTGCAAGTGAGGAGCGGGTGTCTCAGTGTGACAAGTCCTACAAGATGGGCAAAGTGCAAGCGGGAGGCAAAACTTTCAGGGTATCTGTCCCCGGGGAGTTTGATTTGTGCAAGACAGAACATGAAAAAGAGCATGTAAATCCAAAGTGGTTTGCATTTTGTTTGAAAATGCTAAAACCTGTCGCGGCCCCCACACTTGCTTACCCACAAGCTGCTTAGCTCACAGGTCCAGCAGGCTACGGCTGCCTGCAGTTACGAGGCAGGCTGAGCCTAAGGATCTCATTTGCTCTTTGATCCGGTGCTGTGCCCTTCCTGAAAGACCCGAAGCCTTGGGCCCAGCCTGGACTATGTCAAAATGCCGTGAGGGCAGGTGGAATCCATCATGCTCACCTGAGCGCTCAGCCTGGCCCATCCGCACTGAGAGGAGGTCCCTGCTTTATACATGTCAATCAACAGCGTGCACCCAAAGGCTCTCCCTCGGTACACCTCAAAGTTTACCAAAAGCTGTGCGTGAGTGTAGCTTTGAGTGCAAACAGTGTGATACAAGAGGACTTTGGGCTCAAGCACTGATGCCAGCTCACACCCAAAATATCCTACAGATTTAGCGGTTGTCTCTGATGTGAACCCAAGCCTGAATACATGAAAATCTTTTTCCTTTATGATGAATACGCATAAATGTCTGTCTTCCTGTGCAAAATGTCACATCACGGACATGTAATCATGAAAAACACCATATAACTTTACTGTAGACCTACAGAAATCTTGCATGATGAATCAGGTTTTCTAAAGTTTAAGTAGCGCGCATTGAAGAAACCTGACAGGCATCTTGTTTGAGTCACCGGCTGGCACTGTCCTGTATACCTGCTGCACTGCTGAGCCAACCTCTGGTTCATAATATGCATCCTACTTCTATTTCTATTTCTGTTTCTATTCAACAGGAGTTAGAGATTATTATTTCAAGGGAGGTTCACGGTTTTTCCTGAATTATTGTATTTTTACCGATGCACGAGCAAAAGTGCACCTCATAGGGATGAGGCTGTGAAAAGAAAAGAGTATGAAAGGCTCCATTAGGGAATGCAGAAGCCATTCAAGGTCTTCTCAAGATTAACAGCATTTTTATGGAGATTTAGTTGCCCGCCTTTCTGCTGATGCTTTCAATAGGAAGCTGCAGTAACTCGACTTAAAATTAAATGAAGCTACTTATATGCACAAAGTTAACCAACCACTTAATTAGTTTCCTAGTCAGACTTTTCTTGTAAAATGAAGGAGGGGGAGACATTCATGTTCATTTGTCTCACAATTAAAACCTTTTTTTTAAAGGAAGGATTGATACTTTGCTGTCTACTCACAGGGAAGAGATCTGGTGTCTCTGTATGGAAGCATGCTGTCCTCTAAGAGAAATTAATGTTCATCAAAATCACACCGTATTTTAAAATGCCTCTCCGAGCATCTCATTTCTTAGCTAACAGATGCTTGCACCGTGGGTAGACAGAGCATACTGTTGCACCTCAGCACATTCCTTCCAGTGATGAAATGACAAAATAACATGAAGAGAGACATCAAGGGGAAAATGGAGGAAGACAACCCCTGTGCAGGGCCTTGCGTAAGTGCAGATCAGTTGTCGCATATGCTCTGTTAAGAGATGGCATCCCTACCATTTTACACCTCTTCCTTTCCTGAGTTACCTTGTCCCTTATATACACTTCACAGCTAAAACCGGTACTTCCCCTTTCCCAAGCACACCACCCCAAGGCTGGTCACCCAGGGTATCAGTATATGCTTACATTCCTCAGACCTATCAAATCTCTCAAGCTGGCTTCACTCTTCACTGTTTTTCTAGACTGTATCATCTTGAGAAATAACAATACCTAGGAGTTGTTGTCTGGACATGGGTTTGGTTTTTGATGGAGGGGGGCCAAAATCCTGAAAAGCAGGGTTTGCCAAGGAGCCTTCCATCGGAGCACAGCTAGATTTGTGCTGCTTAACAGGTTGGGTTTAGACCTGTTCTAGCTTTGTGTGATGTTATCCTTTCTGTATCAGGATACAAGCATTCTGCTAATCATGCCACAATCTTCTCTCATGAGATCAAATGACTTTACTACATGATGTCACTGGACAGTCTCGCCTGGGCAGATGAGTGAATGCCAGCCCTACGATTGTTTGATGAGGATGAAGCGCCTCATTGTAAGGACCTGTCCTAATGCTTTGTCAGCATTGGCTATTGAGAAACAAATTGGCTATTGAGAAACAAATATCTCAAGGGGCTGAAAGGCAGCAGGACAAGGAGGAGACAAAACGCGAGGCGCTGCTTTGAACTCATTTCTCTCCTGAGGTCTCAGCTGTAGCTCTGGCAGGATGACAGTGGAGAGACACTTGCAATGTGTGAAGACATTTCAATAGCTGGGTCTGCTGCCTTAGATCAGGATAAAATGTTGAGGTATGGTTATGGTATTTCTGTTCTCAGAGGTAGAAGAACCAGGGTTTTTTAGAACCTCTATGACTGTTCATCTTCAGTGCTTTCATTATGCATTTCAGCGCAAAGTGAAAAAACACTGATTTTCTCTGGTTTTTTTCCCCATAGAAGTATCCATAGTCATAGCAGGGAACTGCATGAAAATCAGTTGTAAGGACAGTGTGAACCAGGCTGCTTGCTTCCTAAGAAAGTACCAGCAATTCATTACATGCTTTAGAAGCCCCACCCTGCATGAATTCTGACTTTACTTTTTTTATCTGCCTTCTGATTAAACTTTATCTTTAAGATATTCATGACTATCATTAATTACCAGATTCCGCCACAAATATCTGGGAACACATCTCAGGTCTGAGAGATTGCCCTAGCACGGTCAGAGGGAAACATTCTTTTGCGATTTTTGAAGAGGAGCCTAGGGCAGCCCGGGAGCGTGGAAATCTCCCATAACGTTCCACTAAGCAGGCAGAGGAATAAGCAACCTAAGAGGCTCTTGCCCACAGATTCCTAACCTTTCTAACCTTTCTTCTTATATCATTATCTTCCTTCATCATCCTGCTATATTCTTGTATCTCCACTGGATCATGAAAACTGCCAAACGCATGGATGGGAGGTAAGAAGCAAGAGGTATCTCATCTTGTAGGCAAAGTGATGGGTAACCAGGCTCTTACACCCAGATCCTAATGCTGAAAGCTCTTATACATGTCAAAATTAAGATCAGTGGTTTTGGATTAGTTTGAAGAGAAGCAGATTTAAAAAAAAAATAAAAAGCACGCAAGCAGAGGCTTAGGCTGAGAGCCCATTACTTGCCTCAACCGGACAGCCTGATCCTTCTACTGAGCTTAATGGAAGTACTCCTTACGGTGCAGCAAGAAGAGAATAGACACTAGTTAGCTTGAAATCTGGGTTACAGGTATGGCTATACGATGAAATGAGGATAAGATTAGGTAGTAGCACTTACCCTGTAATTAAGGTTAAATGCTAACGGCATTCTCATGTGCATTGCGACTGCAGCCAAGCAGCGCTCAGTCCATGTCAGGCTACGGCAGACCGCAATGGAGCAGCAGGTGCGTTTTACATCGATGGCTGCCTGAAAGAAGAAACCTTTAATTGCAAATAAAATCAAAAGTCGCCTCTCCTCTTCCTACTATTTTAGCGCACCGTGTAAGTTCTGCAAGAAGTACATATGGGAAAAGTTTAACACATCTTTCGTGTCATGACTTCTGCTAGCTAAAGATAATAGGCAGAGATGCCACATCCTCCTGTTCCCGTGTTTCCGTGTGGCAGACATGGTCAGGCAGAGGGTCGACGCAGACATCTGTGTCACTTTTCTGATAAGATCTGACAATACTAACGAGATTCAGGAATGACTCGTCATGGCGAAAGATCAGAAATGGCTTCGTTTTACTCTTGCATCCTGACAGGAAAACTTGTGTAAGTAGTGAGAGTGGCAGATCAGAATGGGAGGAGGAAAGAGGGGAAAAAAAAAGGCAAGGGGAAAAGCTAATTACAATCTGCTGCCAATTTGAAACACTTCTCTTGGATGGACTCGTTATTGACACTGCGATCAGGCATTTCACCTATCATGTAGTGCCTGATAAACACTGATATTCTGTTATTAACATATTGCCATCTAGTATCTATTAATGTTCGTTAATGCTCCTTTAGAGGCTAGGAGAACCCTCCCCATGGTAGTATTTCCCCCTCTATCTGCATCTTCTTTTCTTCCTTTTTTTTGCTTCTGTGGTCAGACAGGGATCAAACAGTGAGAGTTTCTTGCTAACTCCTTTCGACATCTCTGGTAAGGTTATCCAGGATCCTAATGGTACATCCTAAACTTAGTTTCAAAAGCAGAAAATCACTAATGGGCTTCTGTGAGCAGTGGAGATTCTGCTCTTTTTAAGGCTTTAAAGCTCCCTGCCGTGGATTGAGTCAGTTTGGTCTTCTGACATGGAAAAGCTGTCAATCATCTCAGTCAGTGCCCTCACTAAGCAAGGCATTTCATAAGCCACATGACCCAACCAGTCAAGACACTGAGCAGGGAAAGGCAACAAGTGGCTTAGATCCGTATTGCATTATTAGGGATAGAGACGGGAGCCTACATGCTCTCAGACACTGGCTGTTTTTTTTCCCTGACTCTTCACCTTTGCCTGAAAGGGAATGTATCAACAAAGGGAAACTTCAGCAAGAGATTAATCAAAGCTTCAGACAAAAAGGCTGGAAGTCTGTCCGTGTCTGTTAAAAGGCTGAGAAAACTTTACGGTCTGTTGTCTGACAGCGGTAGCACTCATTATACTATATTCGGGACTCATTATTAGGCTAAAATGAAGGGCCCATTTCTACAAAGTGCAGTGCTGGGAAGAGAAGAGAATGAGTCCCAACGACTCTTCCATAAATCAGATGTCCTTGCTTGCCACTTGCTTTGTTACTCCACACACATGGCCTTCCCTTGCACGTACACATGTTGCTCTATTTGCGTTTGGCTCTTTGCACAGCAAGGACACAGTCCATTTCTCTTTTTTGTCTGCAGAGATGATCATCAAATGAAAGGCAAAGCTGCTTCTGACGGAGTGTTTATAAGGATCAAAGGGAGATGGTTGGTTTTCTCAAGCTGGTGTTGAAGTAGAGAGAAAAAAAACAATCCTCAGAAGCAAAGTTGCTTTGATTTCTATTCCTACCCATCAGCTGAGACTGGTACTGGCCAACACCACCAAAGAAGGATGAGATCAGGCTTCCATCGCCATGAAGGCTACTGTCCTGAACAGTGGCTGTTTCCCACTTCAGCTCGGGACTAGTACATATGACACAAGAAGTAGAACAGAATTGCAGCTATTCTGAAGGACTTACTGGACCTGCTTAGTGGCAAAAGGAAGTACGTGACCAGTCTCAGCCCAGCGTGTAGGGAACAAAGTCCGCAGTCACATCTCATACTGTGTGGGTCAATGTTCAGGACCGTCCTGTCCACATACTCATCAGAGTAGCATGCGCAGTGGATACGGCGTGATTTCTGACGAGGAGGATTTTTACAGAGGGTATTTTTAAAAGCTTTTTGTTCTTGTTAGTCCTGACGGGGAGGGGAGCAAGAGAAGAAAGTGGAAAATGAAGAGGCAGCTAACTTGAGAAATGCTAAAATTGCAACCAAACAACTGTGAGGAAATAAAAGCTATAACAACAAAAAAAAAGTGTATCTTTCAGGGTTTGATGAATTCCTACCTGTGAATCTGACTGAATCTATTTAAAGGATGAAATTTCATCCTGGTATATGGATTTCCAAAGTTTGTTGGAGCTACTTCAGCTTACACCATTTGTAAATACGGCTCACTGCATCTGAAAGATTGGAAATGGCCAGCACAGAAGTAACGGCACAGCAAATTTCCTTATTACGAGCAAAGCTGGTTAATCGAGGAGACCAGTATCTCTGAGCTTGCCTACATGATGCGACCATGCTAGTAAATAAAAAGAAGTCATACCTCTTCTGCTAGACTTGTGGAAATCTGTAGGATAGGTTGCATCCTAGATGCATTCTGGTATCCCCTGCAGCCGCCTTCTGTAAGAGCAGTTCATTGTAATGGAAAAAACGAGTGGAAAGCAATTGCCACGTTCAGTTTGTCTGTTCTATTAAAAAAGTAAATTAATGATACATAAAGCTGGCAACAATATCTAACCTCAAGACAGGAGTCCTCTGGGAAAAGATGTGATCATGTAATTAAGGGGTATATCATAATGTAAATGGGCAAAGGGGCTAATTAAATTAATCAAATCAACCTCCATTCTGCTATTTTCTGATTGCGGAGTTCTTCAATTTGCAGCCTTTATAATATCAGTTTAATGTAACTTTTTGTGTACAATAAAGAGCTTTCTTATTAGCTGTGGCTTGTCTATTCTCTCGCTTGCATGCCTGCCTCGATTGAGTCACACCACCATGAGTCTCTTGCCTCCTGAAGTCATGTAATTATCTCAGGATCTTAAATTAAAAAATAGGACTCTTGTAAACCTCTCTGTTCTGAAGAAAAGTGTGAGTAGGCGAATCCAGTGTAACCAGTGTGTTTGTGTCTGTGGAGAGCCTGGAACAATAGTTTTGAGAGATATCAAATGTCATGTGTGTCCTAATAGAAAACTAATTATTCCAGCAACTCTTTCAACACCGTCCCATTAGTGAACTCTGTCTCTCCAGTGGATATTTATGGGAGTAAATACTTGGAGAAATCTTGCCGATAACCCTAGCTGTTATTACTTCTGTTTCTGCTAAAGATAAATCTCCTTGATCTTTCTGGGAGAACAAACGAACTCGATGCTCAGAAGTGCTTAGGTCCCTGCCTTAATCCCCTGCTCTGCTGTTCTGAGTCCGGATTTCCAGACGCCATCTGCTGATGTATGCCCTGGCTCCTTTGTCTTTGCCTCATGCTCTGTGGATACGGAGGGGCTAGAAACTACTTGAACTCCTGCATGTGAAGTGTGCCTATTTGCAAATGAGGACGCAACTAATGGCAGCGTGCTTTGGTAGCTCCTACCTCCAGGATCGTCCTCGGGAGTGTCAGAGTACACAGCAGCAACAAGAGCAAAGAACCACAGAGAGACAGGCTGCAGATCAGAGATGTGCAGTTATTTTTAAGCCATCTCTCACATACAGGCAGTTCATGTTTATGGAATATGGCGCAGGAGATATCTAAAAACCAAAGCATCTCTCCAGCTATGCATATCCAGGACAAACCTGAGGTGAATGATATCATCTAACTTCCTTTCAGAGCCATTTTAGTGGCAATCAGAGGAAACATTTCCTACAGGAACAGTTCATATCAAATTTATAAGCCTTCCCTTGGGGAGGAAACATCCATTTCCCCTTCTACCTGTCATTCTTCTTCGTTTATTGAATCAATAAGGCATGAAATTTGGCAGGCTTTAAGTAAAAAATGAGCTATTCATATCAAAGAGAGCCTGGATGGATAAAAAAAAAAATATCGAACTGTTAGAATCTCGATTCAGTTAATAGGAATAAAAATAAATAGAAACAGAATCTAAATGTAAATTAACATTACATCACCACTGGCATTTAAGCTCATTTTCAAATACAGAATTAGAAACAGATTTAACTTGCTGAAACTTGCTGTGTGTTTATACAGATATAGCTGCTTTGGGGGACACAGGTCTGAACGTTTTGTCTGTAGCTTCTGCTCCCCAAACAAGCCACAGCTGTAGATTCTTACTGGGCAAGAAAGGAGGAAGAGGGATTATGCAGAGGAGGCAAATCCCCACTTTCTGTTCAAAAGGATAGCTAAGAGGTTAGGAGGATTACGATTAAGTTCTTGCTTCCCTGTCCTTTGTAAACTGTTGCAATACGACAGCCAGTATGTCTGAGTTACCTTGACCCTTCTGGATGGTGTCTGAATTTACCTACCAAGTTGCAGCTTTTATGCTTCCAGTCTTTAATACAGGTCCTCCACCAGCTCAGATGAGAGAGACCCATTACTGCCAGGCATCATGAAGTCCCATCTGTCCATGGATCTGTCGAGTGTAATTTCCCCGAAACTGTTATCAGGAGGGCACTGCTCTGTCTATGGGACAAGCCTTGTTTAATCAAAGGCAGCCAGGAGGTCTGCAGCTGAGTGAAAAAATTCCAAATAGGTGGTGAGACACACTGAGGAGGCGGTTGGGTATCACACCACCATGCCCTGCCTGCAGGGCTCACAGCCAGTTTCTTGCTTGGCTTGGCTCTTTACAGCCTGAAGGGTCTTCCTCTCTTGCCTCTGGAGATCATTGTTCACATACCTATGTTCTCCTCTTTACATAAGAAAAGAAATTGCTGGCAGTTACTCTAAGCTAATATTATCAGTAGGTCACAGCAGCTTTTCTGGGTGTCTCCAAGCTTCAAGGGCGTTTTTCAAAGCTACCCATCGCTATTCTGTGCTCTAGCTTCCAACCTGATGAGTATAATTTTCCTCTCCTCAAAGGTATTCTGTTCAACTACAAGCATGGGGTCCATCATTTAGATGAAGATGCAGTGATTATATTTGAGTCTGGTTCTTTTGAACGTGACTGTGTCCCACACTGCCTATTAAAGAGCAAAGTTTAACGCTACTCTCACTCCCACTAATCCTTTTGTGTAATGTCACATTATGCATTCGCTTCTACAACTATTTTTGTAGCTCAGGGTCTTAACTTGCATCTTCCAGCTTCAACTGCCTTTGGAACTGCATTACATTCAACAGTGAAGATTTTTTCTTCTTTCCTAACACACACACACACGCACAGAATTAATTTTTTATCCCACTGAAATTACACCACTTACGCATTTCTTTTCTTGGGGACACACCTTTGCTTGAGGGTTTTTCAAGTTTAGGCAGACATGGCATGAGAAGGGGGAGAATTTCTCCCTCCAGTCACTGTAATAAGCCTGCAGACCAACCCCACACAGATCCTACAGCTGTTAAATCCTTTTACTAGCCTTTATTCTGCCTGGATGGTTTTATTAGCGTATTAGCACAGAGCCATGCTGTGACCAGCAGGAAGGTCTTGTTTATTGCTAGCTTGTTTGAAGACAAGCAGAGCATACAGTCCCAATGAGTTGGGATCTAATTATTAAGGTTTTAATGAAAAAAAAAAAAGATGATGAGACATTGTATAAGGTATGGAAACCACATGTGAGAAATTGAGACCTTGCTGGCTGCACTGTTATTCATACAGAAACAACTTATTTTGTTGAAATACAAGACTAATTTTAATCAATCTCATATTCTGATCAATTATCTTTGAAATTGTACAGCTCACTGTGATGACTGGGGAATACCTGTGTACAAGTTGCTGATCTCTACCGATACAGAGACTTGTTCCTAGCACCCCACAGCTGACAATACCAGACTTCACGCTCATTCTTGAAGGGTAGGAGATGCATTCCATTGCAGGGTTCACCTCAAATGGCAGACACACATCAAGAGGTTTCCTACATTTACTGTTCTAAATGGGCATGTTTCCTCTGGAGAAGTAATCTGGTTTGTGCTTGCTAGCTTCAGTTGAATTGAATTGAATTCAGTTGAAGCAGATTAAAGGTGAAAGCATATAATTTAATTCTAGCACAGAAAAAGGTTAGGCTCTTAATTATTAAGTGAGAAAGATGATTACAAAAAGAGGAAAATAAACAAAAATCTAATTTTAGCATCAAATTTCTTTCCCAGCTGTCATCTCAAATCCTTGAGGTACATATTAGCCAAACAAACTCAAGGCACAACTGACAAACTGAAAATACACCTTGAGTACTATCTCTTAGAGTAAGACCTTAAAGCTGGTGCACCTGGATACCTCCATCCACTACACCTACACACAGTAGCAACCTGCTCAATTTCTTCTCTCTTCTCTTGTTCAAAATGGCATTACCACCCATTTATACTGTTAATCTCGCTCATCTTTCCACCTGTTGGGGCAGAATGGCCCTTCCCGTTCAGGACAGTTGGGGTGAAACTTCTCCGAGTTCACGATTCAGTGGCACTCTTCCCATTAGTGGATTTCTCCCAGCTTAAATGGCCTTTTGGCAAACCACAACGTTTTGAGGACTGTCATGACATAAATCATTAAAAGCACAATAACATGTTCATGATAACATTATTCAACAATTCTACTAATCTCATATGACAATTTTGCCAATGTTGTAGCCCAGCAGGACCTAGGTTTTTCAGGGAGACTGGAGGTTAAAGCATTATTAAGACAGATGACAAAGCAGGCTTTTAGAGATGCTTTGTCCAACCCTTTTCTCCCTCCTTTGGTCACTTTTAGGAGCTCACGCCATCACATTAATCTTTCATATACTTGGATCCCACAGGTCAAAACCCTTTGCTTATGAAAGGCTTCTACCTGGAAAACATCATCTTCATCTTGGGGAAAGCGAGTGTCTAACAGAAGAAAGAGTTATAGGAAATGATTCACTAGATGAACCCACAGCTTATCTACAGCATCTTGTCCAGATGCTTGCCTCAAGCATTCTGTCTCCAGCAATGGAGCAGTGACAAATGCTTCAGAAGTCAAAAAAAATTTTAATAATCTGCTTATTACGACAAATCTAAGCCCTAACCAGCAATAATCACCATGTGTTATCCTCAGGAGGAGGCTGTTCTGCTGGGATGCTGGATGCCTCCTTCTGTGATCATCATCATCCTTCACGACATCTTTTGATTTTGCTGCCTGATTTAACAGTTATGTCTCTTTCTCTCTCCATGGAATAATGCTCGGGCCATTGAATTTTTTTGATTTACGGATACTGTGTATCACAGAGAGGAGCAAAATGATCACTACGTGTCCCTGAACTCAGACCAACCTCGTTGGATACTGAGAGTGATACCATGACTGCAGAACAGCAGCAGAATGGTTAATAGGCTGGATTTATGGGCAGCTAATAGCTATGTAATCTAACAGTCAGTGAGGCAAGGACTCACTGGTAATATATCACGGAACTAATAAATTATTTTTATAAAGGCAAGCAATAAAATTGATTTCCATATGGAATTTTTTCTTACTTTGATATTCCTAATGTCACTACCCTGAATCACTCTGAGTCAAATTTTACAGATTTGGAAATATCCACAGAACCATTTGTGATGACACGAAGGGAATCACTATCTGTTCAAAGTTTCTTCAGTGTGTTTGGCTATAATTTAGTTTGTAACACAGTGATATTAATACAAAATGATTGAATCCCTAAAGATCTTAAAGAAAAACTACTTATTCCCAAATCCTTACTGTGGAGAGAGGAATAAACCTTCTCATTTCAAGAAAGACTCCTGACAGACGAAGAAAGGCAAATTCATGCAAAGCAGACTTCAGAAAAATTTGAGAAAGCCAATAATGCTTCTTCCCTTTTGATGAAGAAAATTTGGAGCAACTGCATTTAGATTCGTAACCAGAAAACAACATTCTGTTTTCTGAAAAAGAACTGTGCCCACGAAGACTTACCTTAGGTCTAATGTAATACAGGGTCAATGTTGTTATTGATTGTCTCTGATCTCCACCTCTCTGAATGGATCTTTTCTGACCAAGAATTCTATTAAAAGATCAGTCGAGTGCTGCTTTCAGCCTGAAAACATTATCTTGTTGCAAAGGATCTGAGATCTCAAAACTGAAGATTTGTCCTTTCTTACGCACCCACACCCACACACATGCACACACAAATGCATAAGTTCTGATATCGTAAGAAGCTTTTCTCACCGGTGGGCTTCTCACTTCATTTGAGATCGTTCAGTCTTTCCTTCCATTTGTTTCCCTAGGAATTGTCATTTCACTGTGAAGGTGAGTCATCTTTGCAAAGGAAAGCCATACGAGGCATGAGATGGAAGGGAGCGGAGTAGGGAAAAAGGTAAACCTCATTACGGTAAACAGCAACATCTGCATTCAGATTTAAGTGAACAGTGACATGAAGCAATTTAATCTCAACTGTTGAGCCTGCATGACGCATATTTAGCAACACAACAGGCACAGACCACCCCGCACACTGCTGCAAACAGAGCCAACATCACTACAAGCGGGACTGCGCTGATGGGAGTGCACATTTCTGCAGGCACTTTGGCAGACAGAATGAAGGCAGGCCCAGCAATCTGGAAAGCAGAAGCAGGCAAAAGCGCTGGGGACCTCTGCAAACGCAAGTCGTAATTTCACGCAGACACTTAAGAAAGGCTTTGCCAGCTCCTTCAGACTCTGAATCTTGGTGTTTGTCTCCTTTGCTTCTATATTAAGGCACAAAGAAATGTTTTTCCATCCCCCACCATAAATTCAGTAAATTACTAAGTGGCTTATCTGGCAATTGTGGCGTTATGTTCCAGCTGATTGCCGAGGAGGGGTCTGTGCTGCAGGCCACCCAGCTCCAGAGAGAGCCTTGCAGGCAAATTTATAATGACACGTCTGGTGATGAGAGGCCCTGTGTCTCCCGAGTGCTACGTGCCTGTTTGCTTTTAATGATGAATAATTTGTTCAGAGAAGAGAAAGTTGAGAAGCCTCATTTTGTAGGAGCTCTCTGCAGCACTTGGTAACCTGTGAAACGCCTTGGGTTTGGAAACCAGGCTTCTACAAGCACAGAAGATGATCTGTCAGATGCAGTTATCCCTTTGCAAGATGCTTGACATGCTCAGGTCCTGGGGAGTTCTAGGGAAGACAGGGAGAATTATGTAGCCTTAAACATGGTGCCTGTTATACTCTAGGTATTTTGTGTCATTTTAGGTAATAAGGAGTTAAAGTTCAGTAAACACAAAGACTCCATGGGCAGCTAAAGAAGATTTGAGATGATTGTCCCTTATTCTTACATACCTTAGACATTCAAATTATTTTGTCGGGACTGGGGCTGGTGTCTAAGCTGCTAGGGTTTGAATCAAAATTCTTAAATGTGGGAAGAAGAGGGGAGAGGGGTCCTTGCCCTTCATTTGCAAGAAGCAAGAATGACAGAGGAAAAGGATGTTAATTTAGCATCTTACCGAAGGAAGGATGGCACACTGAAATTTAATCATGCCCGATACGGCAGATAGCATTATTTTTTTAACAGGAAAAGCTTAAACATTTCACAAAATATGCATTCTCTATGATTATTTGTAAAGCATCATAGATGTGCTTGGCACTTTACTGACGGAAACATTGGCAGGTCTCTGCCTCAAGGAATCTATAATTAGAGTATAGCAAGGAAAGATGATGGATAAGAGTGTATGGGAGGACAGGGATACAACAGTGAAAGATCATGAAGAGCTTTAGATATTCTTTTCTAGATATTTTTTTGGTTCTTTTCATTTAAATGTGATATATTTTAAATCTAGGACTAAGAACTGATTGAACTTCAGATTTTTTGCTCCACAAACTTTCTCCTGTCCCAAACTGGAACAGAAAACTTAACTTTTGAAATTCCTCATGAAATAAATACATGCAAGAAGGGTGATCTGGAAACAGCCTCATTGAACTGCCTTACTTTCCTAGGTGGAAGCATTGCTTTCCATCCAGCTTTATCATTCTGAAAAAAAATTACATTCTGACACAAAGAAGTGAAAAAACAGTCTAACACTGCCAGTGTGAAACACTCACGCCCACAGCACAAGGAGGTCTTGAATGTCTGAATGTTTGTTTGTTGAAAGTTTTGTATAAGTAGATGTTCCTGTGAAGTGGTTTGGTGTGGCTAAATAGTTTATAATGGGAAACAGCTTTAGCAGAAATCTTTCAACCGTATCCAACACTAAGACCATAGAAGAATAAGGGTAGAATCAAAGAGAAAATACTGGACAGGAGATAGTGGTTTTCATTAGAGTGAAAATGAAGGAAAAAAGATGACTCCAGAGCAAGTACCCCTCAAGAGAGGCCAGGGGAGGCAGGAGAGCTCTGCTTTTTCCCAGCATTTGAAGTGCAGTCATAACTGGAGCGACTTCCTTAGCAGATAAGAAAGCAAGAGCTGTGAGGGCTGGCCACTTTGAACAGCGCTGTATTACTGCTGCAGCACCGAAGGGAGGCCAGACGCGAAGCAGGGGGTGAAAGCTTGAGAGGAGCAGAAATTCATTGGTTTTGCCGTCAGAGGAGGACCCAAACCAGAAATGCCAAACAGACTCTGCAGTGCAGTGCTGCATTTGGGGACGAGTGAGCCTGAACTGTGCTCATTCTCTTTGCTCGGTGTACTAAATCTCTTAAATCTCCCCATTTTCCCTGCTCTCCCCCTGCCCTGTGGTCATCACTGTGGAAGTTCTGGCTGCAAGGAGAAGGAGTTGTTAACAAGAGGACAGAAGGACCTGGGAAAATATTTAGCTCCCTGGCTCTAGATAAAGCTAATGAAGACCTTCTAAAGCACAGGAAAAAAAAAGGTCTGAATAAAATACATGTTTTGCTACCTTTCATCTAGTGATCTCAAACCACTTTTGGTATACACATCAATACGTTCAGCCTCATGACACCTCTGTAAAGGTAGGCAAGCCAAGCTAGGAACAAAGCAGCAGACAGCAGGCACAGGCCCCGACACTCACCCTGTGCTGTAATCAGCAAGAGTGCCCCTTTCCCCAGCCTCAGGAACACTAATGGAGTATCCGGAAACTTGGAAAGCGGCAATGAATTACTCTCAGCAGGGTAAACTGCGTGTCTGCGGAAAAAGAATTGTGTACTGTGCCATTCATAGTACAAACAGCATCAAGTCAAAGGTTGGCAGGCAGCTGTTTCCCTTGGAGCTGTAATTAATATTATCTGAGCAATGCAAAGAGACCCGGAGAGTGCCAGGTGTCTCCTCTCAGCAACCATCTGTGAACAAGCAGGATACCGGTGCTGGTGTTAGGAGCCTTTCCCATGAACCAGGAAATAGCAAAGTTAAGAGGAAGAGGAAACCAGATAATCTGAAGGAGCATCAGTTAATAGTCTGATGCTATAGTGTGTCTCTAAGTGTGGAATGTGTCAGTAACAGTGACCAACAGTCAAATTTGACCTTTCGGCATCTGCTACCATTTAACATTCTCTCTGTAGAGGGCAGATAGCTACTGTTTAAGGCCAAGAGGATGTGGTGAATGGTCCTCATGCCACCAAAGGAACATAATCAGCAGAAGATCTCCCACTGGGAGGTTGGGGTGTGCCACCACTGGCAAAATTTCTGCTAGGATTTCTCATCAGGCCAAGGGCTCTTCCTCTACTGTTCTTACAGCTGCATAGGAAGCCACCTGTTGCCTTGGACACTTCCATTATTCTCCCTCTCTTCTGCCCTAAACACACCGGAGCAGCCTTTCATAACTGGTGCACTGAGGATCATATCTCCTGGAAATGGCTCAGTCTCTGCTAAAAGTTTTACTGCCATTAAGCTGAATTCCAACCACCTATCTGCAGACTTAAGAGGTGCCTATGTTAAAGAGAACAGACGTGCTTCAGACTATATAACAGAGGAGAGAGGTAGGAGATCTTTTCAGATTGCTCATTACATCTGCCTTCCTCGGGTGTGCTTTCTGCCTTTCTCTGTTGCCTGTAAGGAGACAAGGTCTGGTACTACAGGACAACCAGAGATGTGCACCCATCGGTGCAGCAGTGGGACTACATTGCAGGCTTCCCTGCACCAGCAGAAAGCATCCCTTAATGCAGCGACTGCAAAATTGCTTTGCAGAGATTGGAAGAACCAGAGAATACTACGTTACTGTCTCAGATAAAAGTGAACAGAACAAAAACGACGGTGTTCTGCATAGCTCATACTACCAAGCTGGGTTCCTCCTTTGTGCTGCTTGAGTAAACAAGCTCTGTGTAAAAGGCACATTTTGATACCATGCTGGTTTCCCCTACAACAAAGCGCTTGAAGAGGAACCAAAAGGCTTTTAACTTACCTCTCCATGTGTCTCCATTGTTTGTGTCTTGCTGTTGCTAACATCTAAAGCAGTTCAGGGAGTGATTTCTCCTTCCTCTGAAACTGTTGCTTTCAGTTCCACTTATTTGCTCTGTGGATATAAAGATGTAATCCTGCTAATGGCCAGTTTGCAATGAGACTCACTGGAATTATTTACTTTTCTTAGGACCTTTGGAACACCTTTCACAAGCTTAATCTTCTACCCCCCTCTCCTCTTCCCACTGAGCAATAACTTGCTAATGCACGACTAAATAAGAATGCTTTTCATATGGGATCAGACTTAAAGGCCCTAGAGAGAAAAAGTATTGATCTTGTGAACTATCAGCGCTCAATTTCTACCAGCTACAGCAAGCAGTGCTCAGCACCTCTTGAGACCAGACTCCAAGATTAACCAGCAACAGCAACAACAAATCTCTTTACAAAAATGAGAATATTGTGCTCAGCTATCTTGGGGATGGAAGACACAAGTTCTGCAAATTCCATGACTGGACCTTGAATATAAGTAACCTATTCCTCTCCATTCACTGGCTTTTCCCCTTCCGTTAGGTCTTCTGAGTCACGACTCATCGAGCTTTGGCCTAAACTCCAAATCAATAAAGCTTCTTCTACGATTTCTCTGTGGTCTAGTAAAGTTCAGATGTAGCAAAATAAAGTCAAATTCCTAGGACTGTTATTTTCTTCTGTTTAAAGAAGAAAAAACCTATTTTAAACATGCCTAATTTCCCTTTCTCTGTGAAGAGCTGGTATTTGGCAGGATCTACAATACGAGGAAGCATCAACTGAACAAAAAATTAAACCTCATATAGCTCACCATCCTCTTTCTTCTGTGTTATTTCCATTAATCAGAAGTGAGTGGAAAGTGTAAATATTGGTTTAGCTACTGTTTCTACACTTTCCTGCAACCTCCTACAGGTTTTCCAGAGTGCAAGCTGTGCATCAATAGGCCTGACCTGCTTATTCTGGATGTGATCCTAAACTTTCCCAGAGCTCTAGAATATTCAACTCAGCGAGCAATGAAAATACTTTTCAAGGAATCAGTGAATAAAGGGACATGGTAAGTGTTCTCTTTTCTAGATGGGACTGATTAGTTCATGGATCTACTGGCTGCCATCATACTGCTTCGCTCACAGCTTCCAGTTAAGAGTCCCAGTTATACTGGTTCAGGCTTATTCTTTCCACAGGCTCCTAGCATCCTTTAGGTGCAATAAGGGAGCCAGGATACACCTTTCCTCACAGGCAGCATCGCAAAGACAGCAAGTACCATTCTGACCAACAACGGACGCATCACAACGCTAACTTCAACTCCTTGCCCAACACCATCCTCTTCCGAGATGGATGAGCGTGTCCTGACGTAGCTAGTGCCATGCCCAAGCCGCAAAGCCCTCAGCCAGTTTTTGAAGCAGGCTTGATCCCATTAAGATCTTCTTTATGCAAGTGGTCAAGCCGCCCGTGGTTTAGCACTCATGCTACACTGTATATGGTTTATAACAGATGGGCCTTATTAGAGAGCCAGAAGCTATGTAGTGCGTATTCCTAATATCCCTGCCTTGATACTTGTTAAAATCATTAATTCTAACTTTATGCAACAACAAATTATGTAGGACAGCTGTGCTGGCAGCATAGTAATTTGTGTCAACCCCCTACGGTCGCATTGAAAAAAGTGATCTACGAACGGCATATGCCAAAAAAAGACAGCGCTTTTCTATTGGCACGTTTTAATGAAGGTATCATTAACGCGGCCAGTGATTGGTATCATTTGGGTGGAACAAAAGGAGAAGCACTTCTGCTGCTTTTCATTCTGGTTGCCAGGATTCTGTAATCATATCTCAATAATGTCAATTTGCTGGCAGCATTAACGTTGTTGAAAATGCCCTCCCCGAACTCTTAAAGCACCTTGTATTTAGCCGTGTTCTTCAAGGGTGCGGCAATGAGAGGAAAATATGTATTACTGCTGATCAGATAATGAGACATTCCTGGATTATGACTGTCATTCCATGCTTCAAGCTTCAGCAGGTGCCATTTCACCATGTGCTNTTACACATGCTACAGAAACTCAGTGCAATTAATGTTCTCAAATATACTGGGGTAGTTATGCATCTACATAAGTAGTCAGGTAATTTCATCAAATAGATACGAAAACTTTGGTTTTCCTCTCATTTTAGCTGCGTAAATTAGGAGGGACTCTGCTGGATATGCGCTGTTGTACAAGCCTTGTGAAAGGAGAATGAAGCCCCGGAGTTTTTCTTTACACGTTTGCTGACATTGAAGAAATTCATAGCAGCTTGCGCCCAGCTGCCCTCTCTCCTGAACTCCCCAGGCCTGGATGTAGAAAGG
>VYZW01009087.1:5408-24039 GCA_013401315.1 Balaeniceps rex | reverse complement strand
TTCAGGAGTCATTTTACAGTTTTGTGCTTTGATCCTCTGCTTCCACAAGTCAGTTCCCACTGAGCTGCTTCATAACTTCTTTAATAATTTGTTTGGACATCATTAAAACTATTAAGGCTCCAGGCAATGAGGACATGCCAATTACTGTGTCAAGTGATTTAATTTTGAGGGGGACAGTAGGAAGCAGTAGTTTAAACCGCTTAAAGGCTTATACTTCTTGCCACTGAGAAATATGAAGAGGAAATGATCTGCTCAGAAAGCCTGCTGATTTAGGTTCAAAGAGGTGTACTTCTAGATCATTTATTTTGGGTGCTCAGCAGATGCTGAGACATGAACTGTGCATGTGAAATACCAGCTTAAGCGGCTCTGTCATGATGAAGCCTGCCTTAGCTTCTAATAAAACTTAAAACCACTACAACAGAAGGTTGGAAAAACAGCCTTCTGAGAAGTGGCATTTTGACAGGATTTTTTTAAACCATTAACTTTTGTTTGCTGGAGCTTTCCTTGCAAAGTACTGGATCTGCATCCCAACGCACTGCAGTTTTATATAAAATTTCTCAGTGTCACTTATTATTTCAAAAATATTCTGAAAAAGTAGGTATCCAGACTTGTCTACTCTAGGTACATTCTCCTGGCATTTAACAGATAAAGCCTTTGGAAAGGCTTTACCCCAGTCTTAGCTGTACCTTATTATATTCATATATTTTTGAATTATTATTATCAGCAGAAGTAATAATTAATAATAACGTAATATACTACATATTAACAGCTATCTATTAGTTATACCCCACACCCTTTCAGGGAGGTGACATTTATACCAGCCAATTGTGTCCTTTTCTGGTAATCTTAACCCAATTTCCCAACTGCCCACAGGCTCCTTTTGCTGGTACTAATTCTACCTTTAGTAGAACTGTGCAGCTTGGAGATATTAAAGTCAGCAAAACTCTCAAGTATAGATTCATTTTTCAGGTTTAAAAATGCATACACTAGGGAATTCTCATAAGGTCAGCCCTGTACTAGCACCACTTTGCTGAGATAGGATTACAGTCTCCCTTGCTGGCAAAGAGCTCCAAGGCGAATGAAACTGCACCAGTAAAGCTGCACTTTGAACAAATATCATAAAACTATCTGCTTGAGGAAAACACGCACCACAGAAAGACGAGATTTGCTGACACACGGGCTTTGGCATCGCGCATCTTTTCCTGTTCTTGAATGACACAGTTATCAGAAATCTACTGTGCAGACCTGACTGTAGCTACACCAGTAAAACCACTATTTTTCCAGCACAAATGCAACCACATAAGAGTTTCTACTAGAAAAATTATAAGGATAAAAAAATCATACCACGGAGTGACATGGAACACAAATACCACTTTTAAGTTAGCTACACGTAATAGCTATACAAAAGACATTGACAGGTTTTGAGTGGAGAGTTCAAGCATCCAGAAAATACAGTAGCATCTGGTGTGTGGATCAGTAGGAACAAAGCTTTTCAGAATAAAACTGAATGGGGGAGAAACGCTAGGGTCTGTGAAATGTAAGAAGTGATAGATGCACAAATGAGCCAACAAAACTTTTCACAAGTTAACACCACTACCACAGGTGTGAAGTTACTTTTTTTTTCCCCCCAAGGATGAGGAAACAGGATTGTGAATACACAGACTGAGACACATGCAAACACATAAACTCAAAGGCTTATGCAGATATAAGGTACATACATCTAGCACTTGGGAATAAAAATCCATTAAAGCTCCATAGCTAAACAGCAACACAGAAGTTTTAGACCAACTGGGGGGGCGGGGGGGGGAACAACAAACCAGAAATGGATCAAAAACTTGTCACACTTGCCATGTTTCCCAGGGTGATAGGTACTGCTGTGGAAGGAAAACTGGAAATTTACTTCTGCAACACACTACACACCATGTAGCAGACCTGAAGGCAACTGGCCAGAAATTCTACTTTAACTGTGTTCGTTTATCACACAGCAGAAAGAGCATGTAGATTCAGAGTGGAGATCAAACTGGAATGCAGGATTCAGATGTCCTCCCATCCACCCATCGCTCTCTTACAAATACCCAGGCTTAGTCCAAACATTTTGTACTTGAGTCCTGTTTCCTTAGGCGGTCATCTGCATAGTCCATCTAGAACTGTCCCACTGATAATAACTTCTGAAGCCATTGGCCAATTCAAATCCAATTTCAGAAAGGCTCAGGGAAAATCATGTTTCATGAAAAAAAGAGGCTGGATGGAGCAAAGAAACAGTAACGGTCTCCTTACAGCAACCTCTCACAGCAAAGAGTTTTTTGACTAAGAGAACGAAATCAGTGTCAGCTCATTTGCAATACACCCGACGACTCACACGAGTGGGGGATGAAAATGCACCCCTTGTCTTAAAAAACTATCCACAGAAATGTGGTGTAAGATTATATTGTGGCTTAAACGACCTCATGTACAAGTATGGCACTGCTAACAGAACCTGATAAAACAGCAGTATGATCTCATCATGTACTTTAAATCTGTTTCTAAAGTCCCGTCTGGAGCTCTAAGCCAATACCTCTTCTATAGTGGTCAAATTCAACATTAATTCCATTTGAGCCTAGAAATAAGGCAAAACAGGGAAAATATTGTTAAGAACTACTGTGATGGAACACTACTGGCAGAACCTGAAGCATGCAGCTCCCATTCAGAGCCTTTCTTCGTAACTTACAAATACGCATGACAGTTTCTTTTAAATACCTACTGAAATGAGACACAGCACAGGATAACATCTCATCCTAAGAAATTCACTTTCTTTTCGATATATATATGTGCATGTATCATAACAAGGTAGCACATACAATTTGTGAGTTTCCAAAACTCATCTCTCTGGCCATATTTTCTCTTTCCTCCAGCTACAATTCCTGTCCCCAGGTATGAACCGAGCACTAAGTCTTCTGCAGCAATCAAGTCTCGACTTCGAGAATCCCAGTTCCAAAGGCAAGAGATTCAATTCGGCAAAAGCACAGGAAACATCCCACGCTGCTCAAAGAACACCTTAAAAAGCATACGTATGTAGTATTTGTTACACGTAACGGACCAAGTTGTGTAATCATCAGTCAGTTCTCATCCTATTGAGATTGTCTCAATGATATCACCATAATCTTGACCGGTCTAAAGCTGGCTATGTTTCCAGGATATGTTACCATAGATGCTGAAACCCATACTAGAGGAAGTTAAACCTTCAACCCAACAAATTTAGTTAGCTGGACAGTGCTGTGTACTGGCCAAAACATTCCTCCTGGCTCTGCCCGCTCCTGATCAACTTGTCTTCCACTGCCAGGAGCAACCCTGGATGAGCTCTTTGACCACTGATCACCCACTATTAAATGGGAGATTAGTTAAAAAACCTAACCCGCTCGTCATTGATTTTTATGCCTTACTACAGTATTATATCTAATGGTCTTTCTCAAGGAGTTAAACATATTGCCCTTTCTTTTGCATCAAGATTATGAGATTAAGAGAAACTAATCCGTTTTCATTTACACTCTATGTAACTATGAATAAACGAAACAGAATTACTGTAAGATTACAATTTCCTTAACTAAAGAGATGTCTTAAAATTTCACTTGTTTCAAAGTAAACACGTAAAACCCACAAGTTCCTATTTACTAGACCTGTTCCCTGTAGTCAAACATGCACCTGCTCACTTTAATGATTATCACCCATTTTTGGTATTTTGTCTTTATTTAGCATGGCAGAGCCTACACAGCTATCAGAGTGGGAGCTGGATTCTTTTCTGGCCCAAACACGATGAACAGAGCAGTTAACCAAATTCTGATCACAGCATCTTTCCTGCTGGTAACGTTTGAGCCAGCAGAGCTCAGTTTGACTCTCGGATCCCACGCTGAGCTTGCAGCTGGCAATTATGAAGAACCCCAACTTTCTATTTATGAAGCGAGAATACCGGATAGAGAAGCCACTGAGAAACCACAACCATGGAACCCCATCAAGTTACTGTTAGGATCACTCACAGACTAGAGCCACAAAACACCTCAAAGCGAATGTTTACACTTTGCTCCATAAAATACAGTGGGGAAAACAGTGGGAGGAATCTAGCAGGCCAAAAAAGATGACATTTGTGTAAATATCTGCCTCCAACCACTCAGTTCCTAACCTTGCAGGATTTCAAAGTCCATAACTTCTTTTAGCACACCAGCTGCTTCTCCTTCAGAAACGGTGACAGCAGGCAGTGTGAAAATGACATGACTTGGAGACAAACCAGTTTTATTTAAAAACAACATTTATATATATTGCACACAATATTCCAAGTTAAAAGAACATTATCAAAAATGCTAAGTCAAATATTCAAAAGTTAAGAAACCCCAGAATTAAGATCGCCAATGCAATCTTAATTTGAATCTCTTGTGTTATGCAGTATGCTGCCGCCTTCAATTCCACAATCATGTATTATTTTTTCTGCAGGACCTTTGCCTCACTCGGTGTAGAGGGTGGATGATTCTCAGTTAATGAGCAGCTATTCAATATTTGTTTTCTTCTTGTTGTTTAGTGTGCAGCCCATTTCTGATGGCTTGCCTCCACAGGGGGTTACTCAGAAACAGTTGAACAACTCCCTGATTGAATGCTTTATTACAGAACAAGATCATTTCATCTCTGCTTAGTTTAACCCACTTTACTTCACCAAACTCAGACTCTGCTCTGAGCGCATGTGATTTATTTATTCATGGCTTTTCTAAGGTTCACATTACTAACACATTTTTGATGAACTTATTGTCCCAACACTTCCATTTTATCTGGACTGACTCATGAAAAAGTGATTAGAAAGTTTCTGTGTTGTAAAAGTATTCATTAATTTAAAATATCCAATTTAGAAAATGAGAGCATGCCTTTTGTAGAGTGCTTAGCATTATATGGTGCTTTCAATGCTGAAAACTCATGTCCAGCTGCAGCTCTAAGTATATGGTGCTGTTGCAGATCAGATACTGCTTCAAACTGAGTATCCAGAAAATGAGGAACATCTAGTTAATGAACACTTCAAAAAAGGTTTCATTTGCAGCAACGTGGCATTACAATCTCAGGAGTAAAGGCAGAAATTAAATCAAGCTTTCCAAGGCTGCATCTAGCTGTGTTAACAATGAGACCTAGTGACACGGTTATCAACAGAACAAGCAGTGCAAATGCACCCAGACCTGCGGACCCAAAAGATGCCAAGTGCCAGACCAGAAAGATAGGGAGAAGAGAGGGAGAAGTACCAACAGCTACCGGGATGAGGGGACTCATTACTCTCCTTCCATCAAAACCAATGTCAGACATACTCTTGTATGTCACCCACCCTGTTGAGACCACCTCCTTTTTTCCTGCACTTTAAATCATTGTTTGGTATGTATTTCCAAACTTCTGCAACCTTTGAAGCTGTGCAGGAGAGTCAAAGACTTTTTCACAACGTAGCCTGCCAGGCTTCCAGTTTATCACTAAACTGGTAAGCTTTATATGGACCAGTGCAAGAAGGGAGGAGACTCTTTGTCAGTGGGCTTCACTTGTTTTAATTGGGAGGAAAGGAATGGCAAGGGGTCTCTGGGTCCACACCAGGTTGCGGAGCCTGTTCAGAGCCTGTTCCCTATTTCCTTCAGGTCCCCTTCCTTTCCATCACTGCCAAACTGTCTCTGCTCCAGTCCTGTCTTCACATCTGACTCTTCATCCTATTTTCCCATTTTCCTCACCAGACACTACCAGTGTCCACATTCCTGTTCTAGTCTATGAAGTCACTCCCATATCAGCTCCTGGACCCAGCTGCTTCCCTCCCAGATCCTCCCCAACCAGCTCCTCCCCCATCTTGGAGAAGCACATTCCCTAAATGACATGCTCCTCTGATAAAGCACATCTTTTCCACTTTCCCTGTATGTACTGGCTCCCTAACCTAATCACCCTTTACGAAGTCCTTAACCAAATGGGAGTGGGAGGGAAGAAACACTGCAGTCTCCTTGCTAAGTCAGTCCTGGGCTACCTCACCTCCAAGTACAACTCAGACTGCGAAAATCCAGCGTTACAAGTCCTAAAAGACCTCCTCTGATCCAGGCCACTGCATGGTCTGTGGAGATGAAATCTGGAGGTGCTTGGGCTTAAGGGTAGGCTGTCTACAAGGCTGTCCACAAGGCTGTCCACAAGGCTGTCCACATTGCCCTAGAAAACCTAGTTTCCTGAACTTCCTGATATTGCTCAGAGGTAAGATTCCTCAGTTCCTAAATTTGGGTTCTCCCTTCAACTACCCTCTGAAGGAGACTCTCTTTGCCATGAATTGTAGAAAACTAGCATGTTTATCCCCACACACTAATGTTAACTTTTCTGAGCAACTCATAGGTTGTACTGCACTTATAACTTTGCCAAATTCGGGTAAATTTTAATAAAGAGGGAAAAAAACCTACTAATGGTGACAAATTTCACCACTCCATCACCTTTTAGTTCCACTTCAGGACTAGAAGCACCAATACCTTAGAGGGAAAGACTAAAAAACCCCGAGACACACACAGCTGACACAGTGTTACATGTCTGGCAAATTGTCGCCAAGCAATTGCAATTGAAAAACAGAGCTTAAGCAAAAAGCTTGAGGAAACCTCAGGAAGAGAAGAATTGACTGATGATAGTTAGTCAAGTGATATGAGGTCTTGCACTCAAATGGATGATACTTTTCTGTTGTAGGTCTGCCTCCAGGGCATCAATGTACAGAACCATATCGCCTCCGGCAGAAATCAGGAAAGCAGCAGGGTACAGTGCAGGGTACAAAGAAGCCCGTGGTATGGCACAGAAGAATAAGGGACACTGACTTAGTGGGAATGAGAGTTAAAGGAGAAGAGGAGGTATACGGATCTTTTGGCAGGGGAAGAGAGAGCAGAGACGGATGCACAGGGAAGCGGAAAACACAGGGTTTCTGGTTGCAGACTGTCCCTGAAGTATAAGAAGAGAGAATGGGCTGGGAAGGTAGCGCACAGATTACTGTGGGCAGAAGCATCTAGCAGGAACAGCTAGTTCAGGCTTCAAAAGAAATTATGCAAGTGTCTAGAAAACAAACACACAGCTGCTCTCCAGAAACCTAAGACAATTAAGGTGTTTTCAGCCCTCTTTGCATCTTCTTAAATCTGGACTCCTCTCAGGCTAGTGCAACCAGCACAACCACTAAAGCACTGTGCACCCATCAGCACACAGCACCTTACACTGGAGGCTGGCTGTGATTTAACAAGCTTCTCCTGTCTAAAATAAGCCAAAATGTTAACCCTGTTCTGTGTCCTAATATATTGATGTGATGGTAGAAACAAGATAAAAAGATGGAAAAGTGTAGTGACCAGTTTACTCCCTTTTCCAGCAGTCCCATCCCAGAGAGCAGCTCTCTGCAGAAGAGCCCAGCTGCGATGCCTCCCGGCTGGGCTTCCAGGCAATCTCTGCAGGAAGGGGGGCAGCAGCTGCAGTTTCCCTATTGAAAGAAAATGAGAGAGACTGTTAACCTTAGGTCTGCCAACTGTTGAACAGGGCCTTCTTATGCTCCGAAAGCTGCTGTATTTCCATTACACTCACAAGAGTACGCATCTATTTCATGAATGGGAGATATTGTCCAGAGACACAATTGGTGTGTAAATTTAACTAGTGCTCTACATGAGGCAAGAGAGGCAACAAAAGAAAATCCAAGAAATGACGAGGTTGGTGCTGGCAGAGATCTATTCTGGGACTACTCGGGGTCATTTCAAAGAACATGTCAGCTTTTTTAACAGTTCCGACCTTTGCAATACAGCAGTGTAAAACAAGATGTACCTATCCTACATGCATTAGAATGCTCTTACTATATTTATATCACGTTTCCAGAATGTTCATTATTTGATTCAAGCTGTTTTGAGGACATTTTTGATCTGGTAAAAGAAACACATTGGCTCTCTAGCCACTAGTGCTAGGACTAGAATTTTACGTAGATATACACAGAAGGAGTTGACCTTAGTGGAAAAGTCTAGATTTATATTGCTGTTGCTGAACCAGAATTTATTCCTCACCTAATAGACATGAAACCAGAACTGTTTCATGGTAAGAAAACAAAAGTCGCCATACAAGATCAAACATGGTGTCTGTGTAGCCCAGTATTCTGACAGCGGTCAGTCCCGGATGCTTTTAAAGATGCTCTTACCCTTACAGAGAAAAATTAATACAAGAAATCTGCCCAAAAGGGAATTTCCACTTTACATGTGCTAAGTAGTGTGTTTCTTACAACCGGACGCCACAATAAAAACGTACTGCCTATAATTACGGATGCTCTCATTCCCACATGAACACTGACATCTTTACTGAAATCCTTCAAGGCTTTCAATCTCAGTGCACACTCGCAGCAATGAATCCTACGGGAAAATAATGTGCTATGTACAGAAGCATTTCCTTCCATTAATATTATCTGTAATGCCTTTCAATTTCACTGAATTTCTCCTCACTCTCAAAAAATGGCAGAGATTAATTAGGAATTTCTGACTTAGTTCCTTAGTTTTATTTATTTTATATACTCCTACCATACCCCCTCTTGCCTGCCTTCTTTTTGGAATAAAGAATTCAGGGACTGTCAGTCTTCTTCATTTCATAGATACCCATGTACAATGCTAGTGGAACAGCCTGATAATTTCCACCAACAATGCCTCTGAAATCTCAAAACTCATTCCATGTTTCACAATCAGGCTGCATTCAATTAAAAATAGTGATACTGATAGATGTAGCAGCAGTATTAGGGTAAGCCATTTTTACATTATGTACTCATCCAGGAACAGATTATTAACTGATTTTTTGACTAAGTAAATTTTATCTCTCCTAAAAAAATCAAACCTTCTGCTTAGGATTGAAGAGAAGAACACCACCACACAAGCACTGAAACTTTTTGCATGATGTGATTTCATTTCATTGTGTTTGGTTATAAATTTTGCTCTTCCCCTGCAGTCAATATTTATAGCTTTATCAAATGAAGAGGAATTTGATGGCCTGGCTTTGATGAGAAACTTTGCTTTTAATAATTCTTTTCTTAATGCATGCCTGCTCAGTTCTAAATAAGGAAAGCCATATTCCTTTCTCACCGCGCCAAGGTGAAATGGTGACCCATTACACGTAATGGGCTTGTTTCAATCTCTACATAATGAGAATAGCACCTTGTCAACAATATAGGCATTGAAGGTAGAAGAGGTGAAAACATTACCTTGGGAGTAATCTCCTTGTATGGCATACCTACATTACAGTGGTATCTGATGTGCTTTAATTTGTCACTGTTTGTAGTCTAAATTTCTAAGGGAAAGGACAATCTGGAAGCGTGAAAAATTACTAATTATAACATTTAAAATAGAAGCAGCAAGGGAAATGTCAACAGTCTGACAGGGACATCAGAGATTTTTGCAATGATGAATAAGGAACATTTCATTGCAGACTGGGAGAGAAGCTTTGGGCCATTTTTCAAAGCTTGAAGAACTTCTCAAGGAGTTACAAATGTTCTTTTTGCTTCTAGCCCTTCAGTTACTGTCAGAACACACTGTGGTCTTACTAATGGCTCCCATGAACTTCGAATAGCATTCATTGTCAAGAGATCATAAGCAGAAAGATACTCTGGTCTAAGTCCTATTGAAATCAATGGGAGCTGGGCATTTGTACGCCACTGCCGATTTGGATCTGTGGGCTTAACCATGATACCAAGTATTTACTGAACCACTGATTTTCTGGGAAGTATAAGTTTTCCTGGAGGAGATAGGGCTATACCATATAAACACTGTTCCTGGAGTTGGTCAACAGTCCTGACACAGCCATAATCTTCAAACTGACTGATACAGTTTCTTACCAGTTACGAGCCTTGAAATAGAGAAGATTCAGGAAGTGGCAAATTTGAGAGCGTGAGAAATTTCAGTGTATTAGTCATACTCAATTAAGAACAAGTATTTGAAAAAAAGATTCAATGTAGCATAAAAATATATTAGAACATTTTCAGACATTCCTTATTGTCTTTCTTACGAGTTCACAGGCAAAATGCTGGGGAGAGTTAAATATAAATAAAAATGGAGGAAAAACTACCCTTGCACCAATACAAACTGGCAGAAATTTGTATTCCCAGGTCTTTGCATATGTATATGTATGCATATATATAAATATGTATGTATACACACACATTATATATAGCTTTTTCAGTTGACGTAAGATACTTCAGTAAGTAGCTGTGTATAAAAAGAAAAATAAAAGGAAGTTTTATGAAATGCGTAAGACAGAAAACTTCAGGCAGTAAGAAAAAAAGAACTTGGGGATGAAAATATAAATAAGGGCTAACGAGACCTGTAAAAGCCTTTGTTAGGCTTGTTATCTTCCATTGGTAGCTGGCAATACAGAGAAATTATTCAAAAATAAAACCAGTTATTCAAACTATACATACGGAGGAATGGATGGCATCTCTGTCGAAAATCTGGCCTCTGCACACTTGAAATGGAATTTATACATAAAGGTCAGTCTCCAGGTAATGAAACCCAGGTCCTCATCAAGACTAGCTCAGAAATACACCATTTTCAAGTTTAAAGCACAGGGACAGGTTCTAGCTGTGTTTTCAGCATGTCTGTATTGTAGTAAAGATGTAAAGTGCTTTTTCTCCACTCCATTGATTCACCCTATAAAAGAACCAATTGCAATTGCAATTCTTCTCCCCTCCAGTGTAAGCAGCTGCACTCCCCTGATTCCTTTAAGAGACCTGCAGGAAGCAGGGAGCCTGGAATAGGCACAGGTTTCCCCTTTGCACCCCAGGCTGGGGAAATGAAAGCAAGGATCGTAAAGTTATACTCCACAGATAACACAGCAGAGAACTGCATTGCACACCAAACGATTCAGAGTTAGATATTTTGATCTACACTAATGTGAAGGTTGTTTTTCCTGATGTGCTATCCTGATTGATATCATCTCTAATCCAGAGGCACTTCATTAAGAAGTTGCCAAGAATCAACATTTTGACTGTTTCAGCCTTTAACTGCCAAAGCTGGTTAATTTTTCTGCAAAGTGAAGTAAGGATAGTCACTCTGTAGGCAGGTGCAACTTGTCTGATGACTGTTTGAGTCATTTTTGGGTTCGCAGCAGACAAGCTCTCCTGTAGTTTTATACTAACTGGACACATCAGGCCTCTTGGCTTTGTTGTGGCAATCCACCTGGTTACCGATTTCCCCTTCACCTGGTATGATGTTTTAGCATGGAGATTCTTCTGGGCAGGATGCTTCTACAAGCAAAGGAACAAAATAGCCCACTTTTTCAAAGCTAATTTCTTTTTAAAAGTGTGGACATGAGGAAGGTGGCAGAGGGTGGGATGTGACTTAAAAGCAGATGGAAATGCAGAAGAACAGTTGCTTAGCACCTATAAAAGTCAGGCCCACTTCTTCACAAGATATGTATGTATTTCGGCACCCATATTTAGGCATCCGCATTTGAGTTTTGGCCTCTAAATAACCTAAATTCATCACAGGTTTTTTGGAATGTGCAGTTGATTAAATAAAGAAAGATATTAGAAGTCATTAACAATCATGCTGCGGTTCTGGCAGCAATCAGCTCTTCGGCGCTCAGGGACAGCTTTTTATATTACCTATGGTCCTGTTGGGAGCTTTGCCATCTCTTAATGAATGACAGACAGAGATCAGAAAAAGGCACTGTAAAAACTTAATTCCACAATGATTTCTCAGCCAGTGGGACAATAAGGGATCAGCCAGCAGCCTTCTTGCCTTTGTCTGAACAAGAGATTCAAATTAAAGATTGGAGTCAGAGGCAATTATTCAACCTAGACTATTTTATGTGGGCACGTGTATGTTTTGGAACGGGTCTGTAGCATCTATTTCTCTGGGACTGAATCGATACAACACGGCAGGACAGAGACAGACAGCATTTCAGAAATGTAAAAAAAAAAAAAAAAAAGCCTGTAGAAATGCTAGATTGACAGCCAAGAAGAATGTGCTCAAAAGCACTTGGAAGCCGAAAACATTTCTTTTACATTCTACTCTATTTCTTACTCAATTAGGAAAACTCACCTGATAAAAGGAGCAAGAAATTACTCTGCTTAATGACACAGATAAGGAAAGAAAACAGAAGCATTTAATTCCCATAAGCATCTCTTGTCTTTGTCTCAGCCTGCTTTATATGCCTGGATTATGCTAACACTATTAATCTTTGTGTCTGTGACTAACTCCTGGGTTTTTATGTTAGTGACCTGATTCTGCACTAACATGCTCCTCCCAGTTTGGTGAAGCTCCCCATGTGATCTATTCTTCCCCCTAAATAAAGTTGAAAAATTTGGCTGGGATCAGTGAGTGCTGCTGAAGTAGCGGGTGTGTGGAGCTATTCCACCCTCCCCGCATCTGCAGCACAAATATCGTGCCTGTTCAGCACTATCTGCCTCTCGGTTTTAAAGACCAAGGGGGGACAAGACTGGCCAGTTAGCAAGGTCTCAGGCTACCTCCATGGTCAGGCTTCAGCACGGGCTCCCAGCCTTGCCCTGATCACTCTCCCCTTTTGAAAGTAGCCCAGCGAGCTGAGGAAGATGTGGCCGGAGAAGGTGAGTACTGCATGGCTATGAATCCTTTGTGCGGAACCGGAGGCTCATTAGAAAGTGGAGGAGGGAGGGGGCAGCGGTCGCAATTTTTTAAATGGACACAGTCAAAAGCCTCCTTTCCTTCCCCATTACACGAAGGGCACGTGTGCCCCTTTCAGAGGGAATCTACCTAATGAGCTGATTTACCAACAAAGCTCATTTTCCTGGCACGGGGCGCAGAACACAGCAGCAAAAAGCCCAAGCATCGGAAATCGCCTGCTGCAGACGTGCCGTTTGTCCGGCTGGGCAGGCGGGTGCCTCACCGGGCGCAGCTCAGAGGGCTGCTCCTGCTGCATCCCGCTCCAGCCCTCCGCAGCCTCCCAACCGGAGGCACGGCACGGTGCGGTACCCGGCGCGCGGGGCTGGCACGGCACCGGGCGTCGCAGCACCTGGCATGCGGGGCTGGCACGGCATGGCTGGCACCCGGCGTGCGGGGTTGGCACGACACGGCACCACAATACCCGACGTGCGGAGCTGGCACCCGGCATACAAGGCTGGCACAGCACAGCACTGCACAGCATGGCACCAGCATGCAGGCTGGCATGGCACAGCACCACACCGGGCAGCGCGGTACCTGCAGGTGGGACTGGCACGGCACAGCACGGAGCAGAGCGGCATCCAGGGCCGCTCCCCAGCCCGTCCCAGGGCCACTCGTGGCCCCCACTGGGGCTATCCAGCTCTAGTCAGAGGCGTGACCATCCTCCCCCGGGTACCAGCAGCTTTCCACGCATACACCCACCCTTCACAAAGACATATGTTAACTCCTCTCTCATAGCACAAAGGTGCACCCCACACCCTTATAAACACACCCTCCTCCTGTCACGCAATGTGCATCTTCCTCTCCTTCCCCACTGGGGCCCCCGGGGCCCCTCACCCTTTCCCATTTATCATGCACCCGCTTCTTCACATGCATATAAGCCTCCCCCTCACTTCCCCATGTTACTTGTCCCCTTTGTTCACCCACAGAAGTAGCACACCCCTTCCCCCCCGCTCCATACATGCACCTGGTCAGTATATCTTGCTACCTGTGCATGAAGGCTGAACCCTCAACCCACAAAGCGGGGAAGGTGACATGCCCCTCATCCCCTTCCACCCACGGCTAAAGCAGTGCACAGGCACCTGCCATGTAACCCCCTGATCTCTAAGACATTAATTGATCTCAAATGCATTTCACATAACTTTTTCCCTTTGGAATGTGATTTGGAGCTAAAAGGAAAGTCAGTGCTGACCAGTAACCACTGAATGCTTAAAGAAAGTCTTTTTTCCCTTCTCCTCTACTGCCTACTCCTTTAGCCTCAGTGCTGGGACCAGCTTACTGCACACCAGTTCTACCCACCCCAGAAACAAGCTACCTGGGCTTTAAGACTGGGAGAGGAGGGCAGTGAGGAAGAAGGAAGGGTGCTTGCTGCTTACCCAGAACTCTCAAATTAGACAAAGACCGTATCCAGCACATGCTGTGGGAAAAGAAATGTGATCTTATTCCAGAAATGTACACACACAAAGTACCTGCATCTAAAATGACATTCATCACTCCCCCTCTCAGCCCCCTGCTCCCTCCCACCCTTTAACTTATTTTCTTGCACAATTTTAAAGGTGAAATTCCCCGAGTATTGAATATATTGTAGTCCTAGACTGTAACTATTCATCAAGAACAGGCAGACTGGCTGGAAGGAGAAGAGTTTTCTTTTTAAATGAGTTGGATGAATACTTGAATGTTCAAACAATCTTTTGTTCTTTGGCACATTTAAAAAAAAAAAATGTTATCCCTGCAGGAGTTTAAATCTTGGCAGATTTTAGATACAAGAGAAAGGCTGCAAAGCGTCCTATACATAATTACTTTCCTTGCTAGCAGTAGGGAAGGAGAAAAAAAGGAGAGGAGAGATTAAAAAAGGGAGGGGGATACAAAAGCAGATCTCATTTGTTCATCCTTTCACAACCAAGTAGCCCAGAATCAGAACCCTCCTTCACCTGCAGAGAAAATGAGAATTTAATGAAAAGGCCACTGATTGTCTTAAGACCTTATTTTATGAAGGTTCTTAGGTTTTGGTTTTGTTCATTTGAATTCAGCTCTAAACAGCTTTCAGTTTCCATTTATCCTATAACTCAAGAGAACAATTAAATATCCACTTGTACCTGGACTGGTAAGTACTTGTTCTGACTCCAAAAAACATGTAACACAGAGCATTAAGACAAACTGATCCTAGAAACAGGCAAATGGGAAAAGAAAAAAATCACTGAGCAAGTTTAAGCATCAGTGTGGGCTAGGGAATTATTTGCACTCCAGGATTTGTGTTTTCACAGAATAACATTTAAAATATAGACTAATGAAAAAATTCACAGGCTGCCTCTGTAATCGCAGGATGCAATTGCCCCTGATTCTGAAAGGCGTGTGGGAAGAACAGCACAGAATGTTGTGCAAAAGAAAAGAATATAAACTAAATTAGCAAAAAGTTAACCATGAAAGACAATTTCAAAGGGAAAAGAGAATCTATATTTTATGGGGTACATTTTTTAGCTGATGATGTAACATTTTTCCGTTAGTAGGAAAAACAAAGAATGGCTTATCAGGAAAATCTGCCCTCTGAAAAGAGGAATATTATGTGCTGTTTTGAGAAAAACAATCTCAACATAGTTTTTAAAATGCAGCGAAGCCTATTTTGAAGTGACCATCATGAAGGAACAGATCTGTTCAACTGTTTAGAGAACAGCATGTTGATACAGCATTGTTTTCCAAGTTTAAAAGAAAAGGGAAAAAATTCAAACCCTTCCCCAAATATGAGCACGTGAAAGGAGTAAGACTCTAGGTCTCTTCCTAACATGTTTTATTACAGCATGCCTAAGCCTCAGTCAGCACACCTATGGGGAGCATTTAATATACAGTTTCAAAGGTACCCTAAAAATGTCACACAAGGATTTCATCGATCAGGATGATAAACTTTCTTCACACTGCTATATAGACAAGAAGGCTAAAATATGTATCACAGGTACATTTTAGTAACACTGGTTTAAGGAGGGAATTCGTCAAGCGTTCAGTCTATGACATGTGACTAACATGTAGTTTGTTCCTGGTAACAGGCACCAGCAACTTCCATAAGGATTTGGACTTTGTACAGACAAAAGATAGTATTTGCCAAAACACGCAGTTACAAGAAGGCTGTAATCACACCTAAAAAGCTGCTGGTGCTCACCAAATCACAGTTATGCCAAATTAACCTATTATGCTATCATGAGAAGTCACCAATAAAATCAGTGGGATGAATATCAATTTCAGAGAGAGTCTAAATCTACAACACAACAGGTCTGTTGCTTCAATTACTCTATGCTTCAGGGATTACTTAATTGAAATTAAAACCTTAAAAACCAGAATTAGCTCCATATGGGTTCTCTATAAACTAAATGCCCAGGAAAACAGTATGTTACGTTTATGGTCCACGCTAAGCACAGACACCTGCCCACACGAGTTCTTCTGGAACATAAAAGCAGATGTCCTGAGCAGTCGCACAGCCTGCAACTTCCATCCGAATCAACGGAAGCTGTTTTGCTCAGCATCTCTCAATGCAGAGGTAAGATGGTATCAGGTTCTGCTCTAAAATGACTTGCTTTTGTCATACGCAGACTGTCCCTCAAAGTTATCCAAGCCCATTGCAGCTTTAAGGAGAATCAGGATCCCACTAGATACTGTTCCTTTTTTAGGAACAAGATTGAACTTTCTGTTGGCTTATAGATCTGACCGATGCTGGAAGGAGTTATTACAAGTGCTTCCAAAACTTGCAGTCTTTTCCTCTTCTTGCATAAGGGAGGAGAAAACCTCAAGTATAATGAAGACAGAACAGGCTGAACAACTGCTAAAAGCAGAGTTTTCTTGCTCACTAGGATAAAAATAGTGTAAAGCATTCTGAGAGACTAGGGCTAGAATATTATACACTTAATTAAAAGATTAATTGACTTGCTTAAATCTTTATCTAAGTTGCCAGTTATATCACTGGACATAATTGCAAGGGGTTTATGCAAATTAAGTTTCTAAGGATGATGACATGTAATAATCTAATATAGAACATTTTTTTCTATTTTGTTTTGAGATTAACAATACGGAAGAAAAAGGCATAAAGAGGTGGTTTGATTTTAGGACTTCTCAGCTAAATCTATGGTGTTTAACACCTACAAACCCGGTGACACTACAAACATACCTAAAGTGTCCTTCTGTAACAACCCGATGTTTATTACTTAAGCCCATATCCCCAAAATGCACAGAACCTACTGGAAAGCATGAAGCCTAACTGGCTCTCAGCTGAAAGCTGATCAGCACTTTGTAGACATGAAACCTTAAGATTTCCAAAAGTATTTTAAGCATCCAAAGCTAAAAGACAGATGTGTACATGGATTTTGAAAATGGCAAGGGTGGTCTTATGTATATATTTAAAATACTCCTAAAATCTGGCCCTTTGTTCTTACATGACGTTATAGAAGACGCAGTGAAAAATAAGTAGCAAGGCTAAAACATCTCACTACGTGCTTTTTGAAGCCTTTCCTGCCTTCTCTCCTTCTCCCCTTCCTTCCTCCTTTCCCTCCCTCCTCCTTGTCCCCACTTTCATTCGCTCTCACTCCCACTCTGGCTTTCATCTGCAATTTTGTGCACAAGTGTATTAGTAGATGTCTTGCTACACTAGCTCTGGAGGAGGAGAAAAGAATCATTTACATATCAGGTTTACAACATGATGGATACATTTCATACAAATGTTTTTACATCAAAAAGATGCAAATTTAGAGAAAGGAGGCACATTCTTCTGTAATGCAATAAAAACGGGAGAGACAGTTTGAAAGGCAGCAGAAAAATTTACAAGCAAGCTGAAGGCAGAAAGAAAGAAAGCCTGAAACTATATTAAAAAGCCAAGATGATATAAACGCTAGAAGCAATTCAACATTTGAAAATGCACAGTGTATGTGTGGATGAGTACATGAGAGAGACACACACACACAGAGATAGAAACCAAAGATGCTCCTACTACTGAAATCAAAGAGATTTTTTCTATTAATTCATAAGAAGCAGGTTTATAGTTTCAGCTCAGTCATCTTTACTTTGGAAAGATGTTTTTGTGTTCATCTGAGAACAGTATTATACATTTTTCTCACTTGCTGCTGGTTTATGTATCCTTATCAACCATTCTTACTCAATCAATATCATCAGGAAGTCAAAGGAAGTTTGAGTTAGAGTAAGGGTCAGGTATGTACATTCAGCTTCCTATTAAAACAACAAAACTGCAGTAGCTCACGTATAATTTCTGGCCTTCATCCTTCCAATGAAGCTGAAGATTTCAGGCATTCACCGAACTCAGTCTTTCCTTTAACTGAAACACAGAATCAGAAAAGAGAGTTATCCTAACAATAAAAAAAAACCCAAACCATAGCCAATTCAAACTTCATACAAGTCTGGTCTCCCACCCAGCATTTTGACTTTTTCTTTTTTTTTAAGGGTTCAATGCAAATCATCATTACTCTCTTTAATATAACACTGATAACATCATTATTACCAAATCACTAGCAAACAGAGGCAAGTTTTGCCTTTATAAAAAGGGAGGAGCCTCAGTGAAATCAAAAAGCTGTTGATCTTTTCAGTAATTCAGTATTTGTCAGATGTCAACAACCTGAATTAATATTTGAGACACTGTTTTTGTTACTGTAATTTCCTTCTTTCCTCTCATATAAATTGCACCCACCTGTTCTTTCTTTCCACCCTCAAAAACTACACAAAACCTCAAAAATATATTTGTCTCTACTTTGTTGGAGTACTCTACTTAGACGCACAGAGGTCAAGCTTGAAGAACAAAAGGAAAGACAGAAATATATGAAAACATAAGGCACAGTAGCAAAGTCCATCTCTAGGCAAGGACATGTACTACATCAATAGCCTATGCTTATGTAAGTATCGAAGTAAAACATTACTATTTCATTAAAAGGTTTAGAAATTTATTCAGCTTACAGCTACTCTAGTATGCTGTCATGAAAAGTTTCTTCCAACAATCAGTATTTCCA
>VYZW01009083.1:5399-17912 GCA_013401315.1 Balaeniceps rex | reverse complement strand
CTGACAGGGTAATTTTTCTTGCTGTCAACAGTTGCAAAAGTGTTTAATTTTATTGATTCTTTATTCATCCATTTTTATTATTTATACCCTTTATGTGAATCTCCAATGAGANCTGATAAAAGAAAGAAACAAACAAACCCCAGAAACCCACCTGGTTAGCTTCAAGAAAATATTTTAGTTCAGAACTTTTGCAAACAATGTTGAAAGCACCTAAGTAATCAGAACCCATTTCTAGTTACCATTCAACTATTTCAGTCCTCATTGTCCCACACAGTTCTGCTGACTTTGTTATTTTAAAATCTTTGAGGCATAAAATTAATCTTAAAAGTTGAAAAATAATTAGATAAATTTTTTTAATTGTAAATCTAGAAAGTGGTGAATCTCTTACATATGGTAATATGTCAGTCTCCATATTAGACCCTGCAAATTCTGGTCAGAATTCTTGACTCACTTTATTTTGCTCTATTTTATCACCTTGGACAGTACATGGCAAGTTCTTGTACCTCTGTGGAGGCCGTTCTGGGTTTATGAAAAACAGAAGTGAGACAGATGCAAGATCTGTATGTGTGGACCATCGTCCTCACTTACAGAAGCCCAGAAATCAAGCAAATGCACAACCATCAATGCAAATAGAGACATTTGGAGGAACAGTTGCCCTCAGCACTAGGGAAAACTTGAAAATGTTTACTTCAGGGTGTACCTGGGACTTAAAGGCAGCCTAAAAATGCATTTTTATTACCCCTGAAAAAGAAGAATGATTTCAATGAATATGTAAAACGCAAACACCATGACATCTGCAAGCAGAAGCTATGCTAGTTTCTCAAATTAGTTTAGACTTCACACACTCCACCCCCACCTTCTGTTTAACAAATGTATGCATAGATGATAGAAAAAATAAAGTCTACAGGAAAAAAAAAAAAAACAACCACCATGGGAATGAACTAATTCTCCTGTCACTCAAGTAGTTATAAAACAAGCCAAGCATATAGTGAAGGTGAATGTTAATGACTAAGGAGGCAGACAGATGGTCCAACTTTTCTTTAGGTAGTTCATTGTACTTTATTATTCACAGAAAATTGTCTTTGATAAACAGATACAATATTAAAAAGATAATCAGGCAACATACAGGTCATGTTTTCATTATGGTCAAGCAGAGTACATTTGATAGATTTCTGCCACTTTACGATTGGTTGCAAATACAGGGTGGGTTTCTGGGGTTTGTTTGTTTCTTTCTTTTATCAGAGGTTATCAGTATTAAACTCCACGTTTGTTTCCTGAACTTAAAAGCAAAGTGTCATTCCACAGAAACCATAATTTGTATTGAAGTCTCATGTTCATTCCATAGCGATGACATTTTCTTACTAATATAATTGTTGGTACCTCAAGATCACTACTGCAGGCACTGTTACCTGGCCAGTGTGTTCTGGATCCTTCAGGAAATGCTTTAGTGTCTCAAAGTACTCAGCCAGCCACATTCATGTTTTCCAGGAGCAGGAACTTTTTTTTTTTTTTGCTATGTTGAGTAATGATTAGGAAAAATATATGCATAACCATCTAACCGAAGGAAACTGAAAATTAGCTGGCTAGACACCAGCTGCTAATACTGATATGGCAACAACTTTTCTTTGCTCTACAGACAGAAATATAATAGTGTCTCAGGAAGAAAATGCGGCTTGTCCCATGACATCTTTCCTTTCCTGCTCTCGACTTCACCTGCCATGGATGTAACACATGGCTGAGTTCTAGCTGCAGGTTTGGAAAGGCAGTCATTCCATCGCACCATTTTTCTTCTCTACACAAATTTATGGGTGGAGAGGTTAACGGTGACCCACTTGGCAGAAGTTTCCTTCTCTGCGATATGACACAAGTCCCCTAGTTACTGCAGTTATGTATATGGAAATGAGGCTTCCAGCAGACCGGTACTTACATGAGTAAGTTTTACATGTTTTGTGAGTACCGAAATGTAGGAGAAACAATTTGCATGGACAGTTTGTATTTATGCAGGGGGAAACCAATTCAGCTTTTTAACAAACTCATATCATTGCATCCTTATGTTTACTCCCCACTTGATTTGAAAAAAAAAAAAAAAAAAAAAAAAACCCAACTCTGTCGACCCCAATTTTGCAGTGTCACAATTCTATATGTCTTCAGCAGTTCTGTGTTATTTACCAAAAATACCAAAATACTGCGGCTGCATAGTGTATAACTTGTATTAGACTTCCCATTAATGTGTAATACTGAGTCAAGCATACGGTGATGTGAATTCTTCTATCAATTCACCTGTGTAATTGACCGGCGACTCATGGGTATAGATATTGCATTTCAGAGAAGTTGAACTCCTGCAAGCTGGACAGTTAGATAGTTCTGGCCAATTTAATTATGCAAATGGGAATTCAGTTTCTTGGGAATATATTATCAACATTACTTCAAAGACTTGCATAGAATTCTCTCCTGTCATCTTTTTATGGGTTCTTTTTCTTTGTTGCACAAGTGAAAATGAAATATTAGATTACATTGGGAAAATTTGGTGAGAAAATAAATGAACTAGATACATTTGCAAATGCTTCCTGTTCCATTTAGAAGCTGGTAAGCTAGGAGTAAGGTGATAGAAATTTTGTTCTTTCTTCTTGTCCTGTCTTGCACATATGCTTTTACAGAAAAATTCTGTGGAATTTAAATGAAAACAGTATTACAGGTATTTTAAAACACATCAAAGAATTTAACAGAATGTCTAGGCTGTAGCATTCTCATATGTATAAAAAAAGTGTTGTAAAAGGAAATTTTCTCATAAAACCTTTTATTTTGTAGAAATTATTTCTTTACAATTTTAAAGGATTCTGTGTAAAGCTGTAAGGGTAACATAGCTAAAATATTTTATGCCCTTCAAAAGTTAGCATTGTGAAATTAGTCTAGGAATCAAAGAACGAGTGGCATTTTGCACTCTACTTGAAAGTTGTATCCTAATGCATGTAAAGTTCTAGGCACATGAAAGACTGACTCTTTCCGTATTAAAGAAAGTCTAATCAAGAACCTCAGTGCACTGGTGGAGTCTCTATAATGCAATGAAATTAAATAAATAGGGGCATTTAGACAATTACTTTACAAACGATTTTAACGAACTACTCTTTCAAGCGGAGTTTTCAAGCTATTGGTCTTTTCTTGGGTTCACTAGGAGACTTGACAGTAGCACTTGAGCACCACGAGACTGCCTGCTTGATGTGTTGGGGCTGAAGAAACTTTTCTACCCACTGTCTCTTTCTCTGCATTAGTATAAGAGAGAAGGACTGATCTGCATAAACGTCTTCTCAAAGTAGACTTATCTCTGGGACTGGTTTTTAATTTTTAGAGTTTTATTTAATTAGTGCATAATTTATTTTTGAAAGTGAATTCTTTGAAGTAATTTCTAATCTCTCATAGAAGCGGACATATTTATAACTTCAGGTCTCATTCCCAAAGAGTGATGGTAACTATAATTGTAAGTGCGGGTCAGAGCTTATAACATACCCCAATAGCTTTGAGTGTTAAAAAGTCATAAAGTAGCTTCACATTTCCATTTTTATAGTATGAGCACATCTTTCTGTAATGCAGGACAGCTGGTAGGCAATCAACCTGTCTCATGATCTCAGTCAAGAAGTGGACTTCTGAAAGTTTTTAAAGGGCAGGACCACAATATTAACTCAGGGCAAAGAAGTTTTTTGCTGTCATGAAATCTAATTAATTTGTCCTGCCATTGAGACTGAGCTGACTAAGGCCCTCTCTCTCTTTTGTGCTGTTTTGACAGTCAGCCATTTTGGCTAACAAGGTTCTGCACCATAGTCAATCATTAACAGTCATATTAATTTCACTTAATTTTAATGATGTAAAAATAAATTATCTAAAAAAAAATTGTTTAAGCTCCTTCTTTAGTTGAGGAAAAAAATTCACACCTCCAGAGCATGAATCATCTCTCCTAGAAAAACACCTGTGTTAGTGCTCTCCATTAATTCCACAGAGAAACTAGATGAATAATGTGAACTGGGATGCTCTCGTTAGGTGAAGGAAATCATTCCTAAATGAGTAGATCTCCGTGCTTTGAATAAGGCTATAGATAAGCTACTAAAGATCAATATCATGTTAGCTCTCTAGAATTGTTCTCGGCCCACCTTCACCTTGATGTATTGTCATTTTATTGTGATTTAGAACCAAGAGAAAGGAAGAGAGATGAGGTAAGTTTCTGGCATTAGATATTTAAAAAAATAGAGTGAGTACGAGAGAAGTCATTTAACATGTGATTTGCATCAAGATTACGATTTGTTCTTAAATTGACTTGTTTAATCCTTACTGCTTTAGTTCAAGTACGTATAGATGCAATTACTTCGTTAGGCAGAGACTTACTTGGTCTATGTCTCTAATGTGACAATCAGGTCTGCTTTGTCCATGTGACTGCCACTCTTCCAGTTATTTTTTATTAGTAATAATTGATAATAATTTCACAATTTCTGACCATCAGATTAGTGACTAAGGCACTGGCTTTTGGGTTCTTTTTCCTCTCTGCCACTGACTGCCTCTTTAGTCTTGCATTCCTTTGTCTCTTTTGTCTACAGATCATGAGACTTTTCAGCACAATGAATCATCTGGAGTACTTAGGCACTTGTTAGCTTTTAATCAATCATCCCATTTTTATTTATTAGTCCATTTTCCACTGACACTGTATAGCATAAGGCCTTCTCCAGTGAGCTTGTAATGAAACCAGTAGGAACTGTGGATAATCAGTCCTTGTTTGAGAGGTAGTCACTGTCTCAAAGAATTGTGCTAAAAAGTAATTATAGCCCAAACTGTGAAACTCTCAAAGGCTTTTATGAACACCCTATTCCACATGCACATTTCAATTTACAAGGTTCATTTGAATCAGTGGCTAAAAAGAATAATGCATAACATGGGTGACAGACACCCAATACTTCAGATTTACACATTCAGTTGATTCCTTAATGTCACTGTTCAGTGACACCATCCATTTCTTCATTGTCTAGTTCATTGGTATAATAGTTTTGATTGAAAGACAGTTTGACACTCTTGCTTTTCCCCTGCATGGGATTGTCTTACTATCTCATACTCCCTCTTTCAATTTCACACCAATAAGCAGTGCAAAACTGAGAGAGAAAAGCACAAAACTTAGTCTTCCTGAATGCATGACTGAAAATGCTTTCAGTGTTTAAGATCCAGTAACTGCTGACAAAAGCTTGCCGGTGGGCTGCTCTTTAGCATTAAGAACACAGTCTTTGCCGTATGCATTGTATTGAAAAAATTCTCTGCATTGTCTGGCAATTAAACCTCTTAAACCATTGTGTGGTTATTTGTATGCTATGGAAATAATGTTAAAATAAGATTTAGAAGCCAAAAATCTGCATAGCATTTAAAGTAAATTGCATGTACCATTTAAAGTAAACCACGTGTTAAATAGCGTTGCTGCCAGCCTTTAAATTGGCAAACATACCCATCCAGTTCCTGTTAAATATCATTAAAAAATTATGCTTAATGAGAAATACGCACGTTAATACTTTATGATAGCAGCTAGAAGTGCCAGTCTTCAGCCTGCATGTAATTTGCCAAGACTGTCTAAACACACACCACAGAGAAATAGGTCTCTAGAAGGGCTTACAGACTACAGGGAGGGCAAAAAACCCAGACAGACAGACAGAGGGAGCACAGGGAGATCAAAAAAATAGTATCGGTTAGCATAGTAAGCGATGATCTTAGCACAATGATGTCTGATTTTGGTGGGTGACTTAATCATAAGCAGAAGAGTCTTGAGCTGAGAAATTTTACTTAATTTGTTGCTAATCAGCACAAAGTTCGGAGGTGGGCCTGCTCTGGTTTGAGTTGCCCACAGGCCGCAGTCCCTGAGGACTGTCCCTGCCCAGCCTGGGTCCCTGCAGGCCGCAGTCCCTCGGGGCTGTCCGTCCCCTGTTTCAGCATGGAGTCTTCCCCAGAGTGTGTTCGCAGTCGCTCACAGCTGTCGGTTTGTTCTTAAATATTTTTGCACAGGGAGACCCTTTGTTTCTGTGCTTGGCTGAAGCTTTGGGGTTTTTAAACTGCTGTGTGTGCTGGTTTCAGATCCAGCTGGAAGCGGTTCGGGCCGGCTGCTGGCGATCCCCCCTCAGCAGTCACCCAGCTGCTTCCCGCTTTGTACCCCTTCCCACAGAGCCTCTTACAGTGTGCAGCAAGGGTGGATTTTAAGGAGGTAAATGGAAAAGGTAGTGACAACGGGGAATGTCAGGTGTCTAAATAGACAGTGGGGATTAGGAAAGATTCTGAGAGGCTGACTAAAAAAGAAATTACAGTCGATTATGGTTAATTTTGGCAAAGCAATTTCCCAAAGGAAAGAATTGTCACACTGTAAATATTGGACTATTTAAGGCTTTTTCTTGCTTTTAAATTGGTTTTGACAGTACTACCTTAAGTAGTATTCGCTTGCATTTGCGATGTCTACTTTAAAACATATTAAAGACAAGAACATACAGTCCAGCAGTGAGCAATTAGTACAGTCTTGCCCTACTGATACAGTGCTCTGGCTCAGCTAATATGTAAGCTGCCATTATAGTGACAGGCTGCATACATGATAAAATAATCCACCTTTTGACAGTTACCTCATGTAATAGCATCATACAGCATTAGGAGTCAAGGGGAGAAAATAACCTGAAATTCAGTAGTAATTACTGTGAAGAATTTAATACTTGAGCTTAGATTTTGCAAGATGCAGACCAAGATTTTCAAGTCTTTTTATTTCCATCCTAACTGCATCATTAGATTAATACTGAGGGTTTTTTTGATTGGTATGCATTTCAGTCACTCACTACTAGCGATGCTTGTGGTGAATACTGTAAATACCACAAGAAGACAATTTATCTCTAATAGGCATATTTCACAGAGTGCGTTGAGTGGTCAAAGTCAGTTGTAAACCAAAGGTAGACCAAGGTGGAAGGAATGGAAATGGCGAGAAGGGAAACTGCAACAGTGGATCAGTTTAAGTTGGTTTTTTCCTGCTGTGGTAGTGCCAGGGACTGGCAGTGAGACTGGTGGTGTTGTGACAGGTATTGGTATGGGCACAGATCAAGAGATTGTCCCTACCCTGCCAAACTTAAAAATTCAAATAAAAAACCAGACAAAGGGTCAGGGACAGTACATTGTATAGGTGACAAACTGCAATGCAGAGAGATTAAATTACATGCCCTTTGCTGTCTGGGCAACAATGGAGTATTTCCACTGCAAACTGCAGCCTGGTGCTGGGACACCTTGGCTTTCATGAGCTATGTAAAGCATCCGAAGCAGAACACATCTGCAACTGCTTCTCAGATAGAAAAGAAAGCTCATCACTGGTGTTACGATTCAGACTTTATTTTAAGAGAAACTGTAAAAGATACCTTAATTATACTGTTATAGATTAATATTAAGTCAACCAGTGAACCATGAGACAATTGCTTTTTATGGTTTTATCACTTTATGGTAATTTTTACATACATTTCAGCAGCATCCACTGGCCCCAAGCGTCATCAGGGCACCACTCAAGAGAGGCGCTGCATACAGGAGTAGTTAATTGCTCCCTACTCTGAAGACACTATATAGTAGATATAACATGCCCTAGGTGGGAGGAGGAAAAGAACCACAGGTTGATGAAGTGGTTGCACTATGGCCAACAGGTATTCTAGCAGAAGTAGTTACATATCCTGGTTCTGCACTTGCATATTCTACTTTCATGAATCATTGTTCCTTAGTGAGTAAAACAATTTTTCTACAAATATATTTGTCTCTTACAACCTGTTTTTGCTAAATAGGTTTCAGCTAAGGAATTGCAGTTTAGCTATGCATTTGTAAACAGTTTTCTTCATGTGGGATTATGTATTAGGCTGTTTGGTATCACAAGATTGTGCTGCATGTCTGGATGACTTTAAAAAAAAAGACTGTATAATGAATAATATGCTTTATTCAGGTTTTGAGCTAAATTATATGGTATGTTAAAATGTATGAAAACTTTGAATTTGCTAATATTTACATACTTGTTCTGGTAGTATGAATAATACAAGCAGTGAATTCACCACTTCTATTCATAAAAAATATTAATGAATCAATCTTTATATCAGCCAGCCACAGTCCTCAAGATCATTAAGAATTTCTGATATTTATTTTACATTAAAAGAGAAGGAGAAATTATGGAAAGGTTTTCAATGGCAAAGAAAAATACGAGAATATATATTGCAGTGTTTTTCAAGTGTACAGTTCTATTGATTTAAGCAACCTGTAAAAGGAAAACTAAGAAAAGTGATGCACCAGCCCAAGTAGCAATTGTATATTTACTCTGAATTGCTCGTGTTTGTTTCTGAAAATTCATAACCCGAGGTAGAACTGAACAATGAAAGAGAAAAACCAAGCATGTAAAATCAATTGATGTGCTGGCTAGCTACCAGAACATCTTTATTTTAAATAACCATGTTCAACCATCTTTTATATCTATTTATCACTGAACTCATTGGGCAGAACAAAAAAGGTGCTAATGTTAATACCTCATGAATATGCACAGAAAATGTTCCCTTTTGGTTAAATATCAACATTTATACTAACCTTTTTGTTCTTTTGTGTTTAATAAGAATGACAGACAGTGGGTGCTGTGGGCTAAGACTGTTCATTAACATTGTTCTCTTGGGTATTCTTGACATTTAATTTCAAGACACACGTGAAATGAATGTAGATCCTGTATTTAGTTTTTGCATACTAAGCATTTCTAAAAAAAAAATAAAGGCAGTAAATGTAGGGCATGTCCTCAGGAATACCATACACTTTTTGAAAGCAGACCCTCATTTTTAGGGAGAAATAGCATCTGATGATCAAAATGAATCCTCACAAATGCCTGCTGGCATTCAAAAGAGAAGATGGAAGTTACAGGTCAGTATGCTCGCTAAACTGAAGTACTTGTTCTGGCCATGAACATGAACAGTCCATCAACATCAAGCCTACTTAGCTTAACCCACCTGTCTTATGCCACCAACAATAAATTTGGTATACCATTTGGTGTGAAAAACCTCATGAACATAGGGAAAAGATGTGGATTGTCCTTCAGGGGTAGAAGACAGAAGGGACAGATAGACAATGTCAAATAATTCCTGTATTACAACAACTCACTTGTATCAGTTCTGTGTTTGACGAATGTTATTTAAGCTTGTCATTGTATCAGTGCAAGCACATATGTATGCCTGTGCATGTATATATATTTCGTGTAAGATGTGGCGGTTTTTTTGGTCTTTGAATATTTTGGTCCATTCTAGTGCAATATCTACAAAGCTTACAGCTGCCAAAGCTTGTTACATTGACATTAACCCTGTTCATCCATGTACAGAGACTACTTGTAGAAATACTGAGGGAGCTGAAAAGATGTAGACCCCTTTCCATACTGTCAGCGGAAGAGTGTCGTGCCTTGGTACAAGATGAATGTAAAACACCTACTTGCAAATGATGTAACTGTCAGAAGGGTGACAAGTGGATCCAGTTCTGTAGATGATGACATGCAGAAAGCAACTCATTCTTGCCTTCAGTTCCTCAGTCTGTTTTATGCAGAGCTCTTCTTTAGGGTGGTTAAGTGTCAACTACCTGTTAATCTGCTTTATCTCCACATCTTCAGTTTGATTCCTGGAGAGAATGGAGTAGTTCTCTGAGGAACAATGCAGGACAGTAATCACTTGTAAAAGTTCATGTGTATCCCAAGGTCATTAATAATTTGCCTTGGCCCAGGAACCCCAGAATTATTTTTAGTGACCATATTTTAATCTTATATAGCAAATGTGGATTTCAACCACATCTTCAAAAAAGGATTAGGGATTTAGAGTAAGTACTGGTTTGCTCTGTATCTTACAGCTGTGCTCCAGCAAAATTAGTGTTCTCCTAGCAGAGAAGATAACCAACATTAGAAAGTAGTCCTTATTGCAGCAAGCTTTGTTTTTATGAGTTCCCAAGTAAATTTAGCAGGTGGCCCCTGTGATGTAGATACTGTTACCTGTAATGCCCTGACTCTGCTCTACTGAGGAAGATTTTTTCTTTTTCTTTTCTGAAGTTACAGACTTTCATCATTACAATTATTTGAACAGAAAAGACTGGGAAGACTTCGTGGTTTTTCTTTTTAAAACGCACATGTAGTATGCAAGAATTACTCCTCTCCTGTTTTTTAATCTTGGGTTTAATGGAAAGAAAAGTTTTGACACTGACAATGTCTTATGTGTGGGCTTGTCTTGGTTGAATCCTCTTGTGTTCTTGCATCTGTTGTACAGTCTGCTAGTTCATATAAAAGATTTTAAAACACAATCACAAGTGACATAGGTTTTTAACTTTTTTGAAGAATCTAGATCTTGATTGGCATAAACAGTAGACTTATTTCCAATATATTGGAGAAAAACAAAAAAGAAATCTTAGAAAACTGTATAAAGCACTTATAGGCAGGTGAATCAAAATTTCCTTAGGTGACCCAACATGGATTTTATAATTTCAAAGACAGCCATCTGTCATATTCAGATACCAGCTTTCAGTGATGCTTGCATTTTCAAGCTTCTGTATTTGCTTTCTCTTGCAAAGCTCAGCACATTCTCTAGAGGAGTAAATATTACTAGTCTCATCTATACCTGAGAAATTGAGACATGAGTTGGTGACAGTAGTAGTCTAGTATCAAACATAATATTGGAAAAAGAAAAGGAGGATTAATGAGATGGTGGCCTAGATGCCTGGGTTTTGCTATCAGATTCTGAGGCTCATATCTGAATGAAAACATCAATATTAGGTACTGAAATATTCTTCCGAGAAAATGAATAAGGTTGTATGGGATAGAAAGAAGAGCATTTTCTCCTTGAGCTCCCCCAGATGGTCTCTGTACGGACCAGCAGATTGCTAGTGTAATTTTTAAGATTGTGAGGTTCATACAGAGTAGGTCAGCTTGAGGCTAACACGAGTTTGCAAGTTAGTGATGAAGAAGAAAGTATGAGGAGATTATTTTCTACAGAGGGAGTTCAAATAATTTACCTCCATATTCTCTCTTTACTTCCAGTTCCTCCTCCTTCAAATTGCAGCTGAGAGTTGATAAATATACCTTTGTCATGAAAACACAAGGGGAAAGGAGCAGTACTGTAACTTTTAAATTTATGGTAGAAGTCTACTTAAAAGATGATAAAGTACCACTACAGGGAGGAAGATACCATGGCTACTATATCCTGCAATGAAAAGCAAGTCTTGGCCTGTCTGTGGTTGCAATGCTAAGTGGGTTTTCATCTAATGTGCAATCAGAGCACCCTGTATGAAAAGATGATCCAGCGTTTGAGAAACAAGAGTGCTCAGCAGGTTTTAAAGGAAATCAGGTGAAATCTTCCTCCAGATGCCACTGCTTCTTTATAGGCTGTATTGCACTGATAGAATACAACGATGAATCATCTGTCATGTCAGTGTATGACACAATATATTTTTGATGAGTAATGTCCTGAACACAGATTTCATTGCACCACAGTAGAATTTATCCATCTTATACTCCCCTTGGCCTATACATAACCAAACCCATCAGGCATGATTTTGCACAGCGCAGAGGCACAGTATTGATCCTGTGTTAGTGAGACGGTGCTCCGTGGCCTCTGAATTACCTTTGCCATGTAACAGGATGGAAGCTCAAGAGCCAGGTTGGATAGTTCATCACAACCTGAAGATCAAGCTGTGATGGGGTGGGGAACTTGACTAAAGGTGAGGATCCTGTAAAACAGAGCAGCTGGTTCCAATGACTGCCCTTGATTACAGAGTGTACAAGCAGAGGATGAGGTAGGGCTGCCTAATTAAGCTCTGGAGTGCAACAGAGCAGGAGCTCTTGGTGGCCAGTTCTCAGAGACCTGAGGGAGGCCAAGAAAGGATGAAAGGTTAGTGAGAGGCTGAGCAGAGCCTAGGAATCATGTGTACCACATCAGGAAGAGGTGGGTGAAGCACCTTTAGAAGCTTATGCTTACAGACAGATTCATTTGCATGGACAGCAGTGCAGCAGGATCATGAGAATTGCTTCTGGGTATGGAGGTTAGCTCTCTGTAGGCCCTGATTTCTGTTGGTTTTATTAATGGCTAATCTCAAAGAGCCTTGACAGTCTAACCAAAATTTTGGGGTTTGTTAAATTCATATGGAGAGTATAGTTTGGGAGTGGAGGGGCTATAGTATTATATATAGCTGTATTCTATGTGAGGAAAATGTTTATCATCCCTTTGGTTGAATCAAGTAACAAATAAGCATGTGAACTAGGGAGTGTCTTGTGGGGGAAAGTGGGGAGGCATTTTTAAAGTCCTCTTATTTTTCTTAAGTGGTTTCATAGAGCTGCTCCTAGGCCTGAGCTACTTTTCCCTGAACAACAACAGATATTATGCCCCCGGGTCTCCTGCCTGTTCCTAGCAGATGTAGTAGATTGCCTTTGTAGCTTACTTAAAACTATACTGGACTGGAATAACAGTATCTGAATAAGGGAGGGCTCTCCTCTGT
>VYZW01009081.1:49335-65131 GCA_013401315.1 Balaeniceps rex | reverse complement strand
GAGCAACCTGATCTAGTTGAAGATGTCCCTGCTCACTGCAGGGGGGTTGGACTAGATGACCCTTAAAGGTCCCTTCCCGCCCAAACTATTCTATGATTCTATGCTTATCAGTAGCCTTATGACTATATCATAGTTGCTCGTTTTTTTTTTGGCTATGAAATAAAGGGATGGGTAATAGCCAACCAAAAGGATTTTAAATTCAGAATAGAACTTGTTAACATAATTCCTAATCTGTTCCGTAGGCAACACCTGTAAAATATTTTTCACAGGCCTCTGCTTTTGAAACCTGTAAGACAGATAAGTGGAGCTGTCTAATTACCAAGGATTGTTGAGTGGTAGCTTCTAGGTAGGACATATTCAGTGCCAGGTATTTCAAGAGTTGTTTTTTGGTTTATATGACACTTGCTTCCATGAGATCTTTCTTATGGCATCATGGTATACTAATCACATACTCTGAAGCCTGTAAGGAAATGTCCAAAGAAGCAGGAAACTATTTAATTTNTGTGAGACAACCTGTTTACGTACAGACAGTTCTCTACCAGATTTACATAGCTGGGCAGTGGCTTACTCAGCAGCAACTTAATCGGCTGTCTGTGTTGACTCTGACTGTCCTTAGCTATCCCCTTTAAGCTGAAGTATGTTGAGATAAAGGGACCCGTTCAAGATCATTCCTTTCTTGCACATAAATTTTTGGGTAGCTGCTTTTATAGAAAAATGTTATTTACATTGCAGTCATATTTGAGTTTAAGGGCAACTTGAAGGCTTTGATGTGAGTATCCCATTCTGAACTCCATAAACACAGGTTGCTCTTAAATGCCTAAGCATTTCTCTGTGACTGGTGAGTCATAGGTTATTGGTGGCACCCCTGACTAGTTGAGTTTTATCCCATCTCTCACCTCAAAAATCTGACTCTTNGGATCTTGACACTGGTGTGGCAATAGATAACTCTTACATAGCTCTTCCAATTGCGGGCCTTCAGAGTAGTCTAGAAAAAGAAACTGGCAGTATTATTCCCAATGTATGTTTGGCAGAAGATTAAAAAAACGGCTCTGGCCTTGTGTAACTTTATAGTCTCCTGATGGTTTGGTTTGGGAGGAACGAGAGTAAATAGGAAATTCAGAGACATCATTGCGCCTCATGAATTTTCTACAGAACATGAAGAGAGCGAGTGCTTTTTTTTTTTCAGTCCGAAGAATATTTTTACGCGAATTATAAGCTACAACGTGTACTTCTACGTCAAGGATACTTTGGGCATCTGAGCTTTTTGGGTTATATGGTTATTTTGTTTGTGCTCTGTAAATATGTTTGCAGTCTTTTATTCTTCTGAAAGAAGAAATACCTTCAGGTATTAGGCAACCTCAATAAAATTCTGACCGCACACAGCATTTAATGTCTAATTGCATATAATGAAACAAATTTAAAATATTGCAGGGGTCACCATCAACCAAGAGGCGGGGGCAGATGTTACAGCCCATTATTGAAGGTGAAACTGCCCATTTTTTTGAAGAAATTAAGGTGTGTACAGTGCATTTTAAAAAAAATACTTCCCAGCACTTGTAATAGGGAACTGAAATGTTTCATATTTGTTTTGAATTTCTGCTTTGACTTTCAGGAAGAAGAGGAGGAAAGTGATGGTTTGTCTGCAGACCTGAATGATATCTTAAAAACTGCTGTCCAAACACAGTCTGTTTTAAGCCCAGTTGAAAACTCTGAGTCTGATGTTGAAGATGGTCAAGAGAAACTGACCCGGGACCTTAGGCTGTCAAGCACTCGTGCTGCTTCTATGTATGTAAAAATAAGAAGTGACCAATTCTATTATAGAAGTTGAAATGATTGCACTTACAGTCACAATACCAAATAGATGATGTTGGGTGGAACATGAACATGTCATGTTGGGGTGACATGTTCAGCATTTCTCAGGAAGCGTTTGGCTTGAATGAGTGTTCTTTCCTCTGACGTGCCTGACCAAGATCTTTTTGTATTCAGTGACTTGTTTAGTATCTTCTAAACCTTCTTCAGCCTTACTTGAGCTGTGTAGACAGCAGAAAATTTATACCCTTTTATTAACTACTAGTTTGTTCTCGCTATTCCACCATCAGACAGGTAGCATATTCCTTATGAGCAAGACAGATTTATTATTAGTGCAGCTAGCTCAGTTGTTTTTGAGTATGCTTTGAAGAATTTAAATTTAATTGTATGGCCAACAGTATTTTTCTTTCACTTGAAATTTTTAGGCCTGAATTATTGGAGCAACTGTGGAAAGCCAGAGCTGAAAAAAAGAAGCTACGTAAGACATTACGAGAATTTGAAGAGGAGTTTTATCAGCAGAATGGAAGGTTTGTTTATACAAAACCAGATGCTGGACAGCAGCCTTATTTTGTAGCCAAGTATTTTTTTTCAACTTTCTGTATGAATGTTGCCAAATGGAATCTGATCTGGTTTAGTCTCTACTATGAATAATCTCCTGAAGGAGATAACGTTCTTGCGTATTTTTAATAGCGGAGGAAGCCTGCTCTTGAGTTTTGTTTCCTCTATTACAGCCTGTAAAGAAATAATGAAAATGGAAGTAGTGATTTTTTTTTTTCATTTAAAAAAATTAAGATTCTAAGATACTTTTTTAATAAGTATTTTTTATATATTAAAAAACCCCCTCAGATTATCCCTCTGTTTTTTACATAGGGCAGGGAAGTTTGCCTATTTGTCCTTTGTTCCAGTAGGTCAGTCCTGACAGTGGATATTTGCTTTACCAATAAAAGGATTGATCATTTTTATTCTTCTCTGTATTGTTTAGTCCTTTTAGGCTTCTTGTTTGAATATATATTGTTATGATTTTGATCGAACTGCTGCCCTTGGTGTGTAATAGGAGTTTTTTTGAGGTATATCACCTCATGAACAAACCCAACACCACTCTTACGAGGTCAGTCACTTTCTTGACTGGCAGACGTTCTCACTTAACTCTACCTGCTACTGTATTTCTCCTTAACTAGAAACCCCTGGACCATTGGTCACACAAATTCCACTAACATGGCTTCATCATGCACTTACTGAATTTGGGACAGAACTCCTTTTGACTTTAATGGCAAATAGTGAGGTTGTTAATGAAGGTTTGATTTAAAAATAAGTCAGATTAATAGATTAATTTATTACAGTCCAGTCTTAAATAAGAATAATTCTCTGGTGTCAATTTGTGGGTCAGTCTACATATAGTGAAAATGTAGACCTACTTAAATTTGTTTGTATTTTTCTGTACTGTATATACAAGATCTGAAATGCAAGTCTTCATATCCTGTTGTTAAAATCTCCAGAAGAACTGAAGCGAACTATTTATAAACAATGCTGCAACAGTTGTGCTGAATAAATGCTGCTGGGTTTTCTATTCAGATTTTTAGGTGATGGCAATTTTAACTACAAGGAACTAAAATATAACAAGGTGTCCATTATTGGTGAACCAGCTGCCAAACATGTTTTTATCTGCTGTAAGATAACTGCACATTGCTGCTTTTGTGTTTGACTTGCAGTATGGAGGATTTTCTTGAAACTTAGGTGTGCTTCTTTTTACAGGAACGTACAGAAAGAAGATCGGGTTCCAATGCTTGATGAGTACAGGGAGTACAAGAAAATTAAAGCCAAACTTAGGCTGTTAGAAGTCCTTATCAGCAAACAAGATTCTTCAAAATCAATTTAAATTATGTTCCTCCAAACCATTGAATAACATGTTTCCGTATACAACCACTGTACATATTGGGTGCTTGTGTTCATTTGTCATGCACTGTTGAAAGAATCCAGTTTGTGCACTTTATTGTGGTGCCACTATAACATGTTTGAAGGGTAAGCCAGTCCTGTCGAGACAGCAAGTAGAATTTCTAAGTTAGAGACTGCTCTATCCAACTTTAGCAAACACGGTTTCCATCAAAGTTTTGTATTACAGATGTTACAGATGCATCCATCTTGTTCCAAAACAACCATAGCTTTTTTTTCTTTAGCATTCAAGAACTTGAGACTTGTTACCAACTTTTTGCATTATTGAAGAAATTATTAATACCATAATGCTACACTGAACTACTCCTCTTGCCTATTTTTTATTATGGGGGGAAAAAAGCCAGCAAATTAAATGTACAGCTCTTTTTCCTGGAACATTTAAAAAACAGACTGAAATTCCTTTCAAAGGACTGCTGTGGAACAACTTTAATTTTTGGTATTCTAAATTGCACCTATAACACAGTAATAATTAACAGCTATGGATTTTCCTCATTAGTGGTCACGTTTCCTCCTTGATAAAGATGACGGTGGACAAACCAGAAAGTGACCTTGCTTAGTGTCTTTTAAAACTTGGAAAACTGTAAAGTTATATCACATGCTGCCTACAGGACTTATGTTAACTGTTGTTCACTTTATCATTTTATTGGTTATTGTTTATCAACTAGTGGTGACATAGTGTTTTGTCCGAATTGGATACTGCATCTCCACTTTTGGAAGATTTGAGGAACATAATGAACATTTCAGTGTATGGGAAATCTGATGGCGCTCAGACTTGGCGTAGCTCCAGCAGAAAAGAGCTGGCTTAGGACAGTTAAAATTCCACTGTACCTGAAATAAGGGCTAAAATCAGTGTAGTTAATAAGCACCACAGGGTGAACTGTTGGTTTTGAGTGAAAAAATCACTGCTCTTTATCGCGATTTTGTTTTACAGTTGGAGAATAAAAATAAGTTATCTAACCCTTATGATGTAAGCAAAACAGTTTATGGGCCTTGCATGATTTAGCTTCAGAGTTGAAACTAAATAATGTTTTGAGTATCACATCTGCTGTGCTGAATGATGATTTAGCTACTAGCTTTATGCTCTGCGACAGCCATCAGCAGCTGTTTTTGATCTGGCAAAATCTAAGTGTTAATTTTAACTGGTGCTTTCTCAATATTTTTTTTTCTTCAGTGTATCAGTTTTTATTGTGGCCATGTTTTGCATGCACCTACTCTCACTGCATGTTTCTATGACTGGCTAATGTCAACATAGCTATTATTCACACTGCTTTATGAAAGACCAAAAATGAACTTTCTCACAATGTAAGAAATGGCTAGCATGTAACCTCATAGACTTGCTGTTCTGTCATGAAGCATATGAAATAGGTTGCAAGTAGGATTTTTAGTGCTCAGATTTCATCTGTGTACTGTAGAATACTTCTTGTTTTGTTTTACTCTGCTTGTAGGCATGTAACTTTGGAATTCAGAAAAAAAAAGCACTAAAACTATTGAGCACTGGTGGTATGCCTTTTTTTTTTTTTTTTTTTTTTAATGGCAAAATGATCTGGGACCTTAGAGAATTATGAGGTTAAACTAGTCTTGAGACCATTTATCAATTTTATTCAGTTCCATTGTGCAATGTACACTTCAGTTACTTTTCTATCAGTCTGCAGACACGGGTGTATCCAAACATTGAAACTAATGTGTACTGTATAGTGTTGTACATGAATGTTTGTGTTTTATATACCACATGCAAAATGTCAATATGCACTATTTAAATGTTTTAAATAATATATTCCTCCTTTATAATGCTTAAATCTATATGATTCCAATATTTTTATAAGTGAGTGAGTGATCAGACTGGTTCCAATTCAGAATTAACAGCTGCTTTGTGTTTGTTATGCAGTGTTTGGCTGTTTATTCAGTATAGTAGATAAGCATGGCAACAGTTCTGCTGAGTGTGTTTTGTGCCATCCTTGTTGAGCAATAAATAAATGGTAGAACTAGGCATTTTGTGATATAACAGTTTTACTTTGGTAAAAGCAAAACCTATATATCTATATCGATATATAGATATGGAATATATATAACTAAACCAGATATAATTGCATTGCTATGTCTGGTGCTCATTGTATAGACTTTTATAATAAAAGTACCTTAACCTTTATTGTCATATATCTTTGTTTCTCATCATGCTTTTTCCTCCACTGCCATCTCCTACAAAAAAGTGCCGAGTCCTTCGCTATTCCTATAGGTATTTGTAGTTTCAGGGTGGTGCTGAGGCAATCTGAATTCCGCAGCCTGCCCGCAGAGCCACCAGCGCTGGCGGTGGCTGGGGTGCCGAGGCAGCCCTCGGTGAAGCTACAGCAGTTTAAGCCTTACTTTACCTGTTTAGACTGTGCCTCTCGGCAGAGACAGCAGGGAAGTGACCAGATCGGCTCCTGAACAGCCAGCTTGGCTTATGGTGCGATGTGAACTTCAGTTCCTGCTGCGTGATGATGCGGGAGCAAACTGCGAGTCCCGCTCATTCCTGCTCCAACGGGAGCAACTTTGGGAGTAGATGGGGCAGAGCTAGTTCAGCTGTTACTGGGCTAACTAATTCACTGCCAGTGAATACAGCTTCAGCTGATGAGGAGTATTTGATTCTCTCTCTATATCCATAATGATCTCTGAGCCTTAAAACCAGTATCACAGCAGTTACTGCTGTGTTTGTGGCCGGAAAACACTGTTATTGCGCACACTTCTGTAAACACAAGAGGATGCTTTTCTTCTGGAACAAATAGATTTTTTTTTTCCATAGTATATTGATGTAAGTTCATATGAAAAGTGATTGAGGTCTTTCAAACTGACTCGTTTGTATTTTGTTAAACCACCTTTCTTCAGCCTAAGGCCTGGCAGGGGACGGAAGAACTCCAAAAGGTGAAGACACTGTCTGTGGATGTGTGGCAGTGCAGGTAAATGGGAAGACAAAAAGCAACTACGAAGGTGAGGGAGCAAGTGAGGGAGAGGAGAGAGGAGGCAGGCTTCAGTACATTCTCTAGGGTGGGACAGAATAACCTTCCCTCTGATCACATGCCTTTCCTCTGAAGATAGGGGAAAAAGGCCAAATCCTCAGGGCACTGGCTTGAAGAATGAATTATTTATTCAATGAAGGTTGCTTTCCCCAAGATGCTAATGAGAAGATAAAAGTCCCTCAAATAGTGGTTTGGTGGGAACTGTTTAAAATCCATGTGCAATGAAAATCCCAAAGCGATAAACTAAGGTTTTAATGAAGGAAAATAACCCTGTTTTAAACACCATTAGCCCAAATGGAGGAGAAACAGATATTTTCGAGGGTGCAAAAAGCTCAGTGATACTGGGACAGATCTTCCTTGCTGTGAAGAACTAGTTCTGAGACAATGCAAATTTGTGGTATTCCAAGCTTTGCCTCTTCAAAGAGGTTCGCTTGAGCCCTTATGTGACTGCAAGGCAAGGGGCTTGCTGGGAAAAGTGAGGCAGGCTATAAAGATTGTTTCCTGTGCCCCAGAGCAGTAGAGCAAGGATGAAGGTCTGGGTAAGCAAGTGTGGCTAAGGGTTTTGAGACTTCTTTGTATGAGAGGGGTTGCCAGGAGGAGGAAAGGTCAGAGGTGCCAAAGGTGCAACACATCTGCTTTCCTGCACGTCAGGCTATTGAGTAGTCAAACAGATCATCAGTGACCTGTGTTTTCTGGGACAAGTGTCCTGGGATACTGCATGGCAACAAGAACCCTTTGGAAGTGAAGGGAAGAGGCGGTTTTACTTTAAACCGGTCACTTCTAGAAGAGAGAGGATGTCTCAGCTTGGCCAGGAGACTGAAGTACAAAATCAGTGAACCCTGACGGGCAAACCGCCACATGGTGATGTTGTGCTACTGGGTGAAGTGATCTCTTTCTGGGTCCCTTCAAATGCCTGTCTGCTCTCCTCTCGACGAGACAGTTCCTGCACAGAATGATTAGACGCAGAGAGACCAGAGACCATGTGGTAGCTTGACAACGCTCTGCATGACATAAAGCTTTATAAATCTTACAAGGATTTAGAATATTATATAAGTTTCAGGATACTTTGGAGGCTGGGGGTTGCATGTCATGCATGAGTGGAGATGTACAGAAGTTCCCTCGAGCAGGGACTGCGTGGTTGCAGGTGGGGTGCTGCAGCCCGGTGATGGCCCTGTGTTTTTTCATGGCATGTTCAGATGGCACTTGGACATCTGTTTTATTTCTTCCTGTGGCTGAGTCCCAGCAATGAACAACTATTAATGACTACACAGGAACAGATAGTTTCTGGCCTGAACATAACACCTTGTCTCTAAGGCAACGGGTATAAATGGATTTAGGAATAAAAAGGATGTTCTGAAAATTCAGGCTGGTGCAAGGGTGAAGCAAATCGCCCTCTAGTGGTTCCAGCTGTTAAGGCCTGAGCAAAATAAATGATTGATTGATTTTCTGAAAGAAGACTGTTTTGGGTTTTTTTTCTCTGAAGGCAACAGTAACCTGTTTTGGAAGCAACAGGTGCCTGGAACAAGAATTGTTGAGAAATAATCATTAACCCTGGCAGCAGATGCACTTGCAAAAGAAAGCGGTCCGGGGAAGCGAGGGCTAACGACCCCTGTGCCGGACTGTGCTTGGCAATTGAGGGCTGTGCTGGGCTACGTAGGGCCAGAGATCGAGAGGAGGGCAGGGAGCAGACCCAGGATGCTGCCGTTGCTCATGCTCTGCTCTCTTGGTTACACATCTGTGTCTCACAGCAGCCCCAAAAGAAGGCAGAGGAGTGAATGTTCAGGCGTTGTAGAGATGCCTACCCAGAACTCTAGCAAGGTTGGTCAGTTCTTCTCAGAGTTAAAGAAGCACCTGAACTCTCGGAGAAAAGACCCAGAAGCAACAATGGCATATACCTTTATTAACATTCCTGCTTCTCTTATCCAGAAATAGAAAAAAATAAAGGGGGCGGAGGCACGATGACTTTGGATTTATTTAAACTGTGTGAAGAGTCAGGCCATCTCTGTTACCAGGTGAGCTCTTGCATTTTACTGTGCCATCTGGCCTGAAGTATCCTTCCGTTGTTGCATGCTTTTCATAATTCTCCTCAGTTTTGCATTAGTGTTATTTAATTCCTTCTCCAATTCAGCTGTATACCTGAAGAGCCTAGAACACACAGATAGAGCCACATATCCTTGAGCTGGCGCTGCCCTTAAACTTGCATTTGCAACCTTCCTCTTTGCTCATGTGCTGCCAAGGGCCTAAGTCCTGCAATACCCCTTCACAAGCACAGGGTCTTACAGTCTCTGTCCCCCTCCCTGGGCAGCCACAAGGAAATGTTCTGGAAGAGTGACAATATTTTAAATTCTTGTCCCACCTCATTCTTGACTAATGTCCTTACAAGCTGCTCTACTAAATTCTTTTGTTTCCTTCTTCCCTCCCTAAGGGCAGCTGTTGTCAGCCAGTACAAGAGCACTTAAAATATCTTAAAATCACTGACTTTGTGTTGATTTTCTGTCTCTCAGGTTGTCACTCGGTGATGGTTTCAGTAGGGCTGCAGCTGCCTGGGGATGGGAATCAGACTGCAAGAACAGACTCGCACACTTACTGCTGAAATTCTGCAGTGGAGACGTAGCTCTGAGCTGTGACTGAGTCCGTGTCCTCAGTAGATGGATACGTCTGATGAAGTTTTTCTTTCCCTTTCTGTAGCTTTGATAACTTCAGATGGCTCTATTCAACACCAGAGGGATTTAAAAAACAAAAAATCAGAGACACAGCCAGCATGGCTCACTGGGACACCTGTGACACAGTCACTCATGCGGGGAGGGGGCATGCATGCAGCAAAAGAGATATGCAGCTTTGGGGAGAAAAATGTTTTCCATCTGAAAGCAGATTCTCCTTCTGGCCCTTCCAAAAAGACAGGATATAGGAATACACGCTTCTTTTCAGAGTCGAGAGATTGCAAGCATTGTGTGTAGTAGTGTTTACAGCTAGCCAAGGGGCTTCTCCTTCTCTTCTTGTAGAAATGATTTTTTTAAAAAATATGTTTTAGAAGTACTTGCACAGGCTTACCCCAGATATGAAACTACCAAAGACTGCTGGAAACCTTTTTGTAAAGCAAAAGGAAGCTACAGTAATCTTTTTTCTTGCTGTAGATGCAGCCTATGACCCAATAGATTGCTGTAAAACTTGTTTGTTTTCCATACATCTGTTTCTGTTTAACATTTGGGCAAATGCCCAGCTCACAACTTTATACCGTTGCGAAGACACACTGATCTCACCCTACTCCCAGTTCTGCTATTGCAGTGTATGTCCTTGCCTGAACAAGCATTCATTTGAAGTTTTGGGCATAATTAGTGATTTTTCTTTATTTATAGATCTAGCTTTTGCTATTCCTATGATGTTAAAAATAGTATCCTGTGGAGAAATAGCTTTTGTAAGTAACCGTGGGGACAACTGTGACTCCTTTTGTATTATTCAACTTCTGAAATATAATCAGCAGTTTCGAAGAATATAGGAAAGAATAAAGCCTACCTTTTCAGTAGCACTGTCTTCATTGGAAAGCTTAGAAATATCCTTTCTTTTAGGGGCTGAAAATTCCTTGCTTGTCATTCACACAATGAGAAGAGACAGAAGTCCTGTGAGAATAGGTCTGTGCTCAGTACAGGGGGTGACAGCATGTGCTGAGATCCTACCTTTCCGAGCTCTCATCTGCTGGATTTGTATCCGTCTCTGGTTTCTTCAGCTTGAGCTTGACAAGGGCCTTATTGCAACTCTGAACGTAGACAGGGAAAGTCAGGCATGTTAAATGGCTTGCGTTTAACCAGAGACATTTTTGCACAAGGACATGAATGCAAGGAACAAACCATCAGCACAATGCCTTGGCAATTAAACAGAAATCCCACCAGTCTATCACTTTCTTTGTTCCTTAGCAGGGTAAGTTCTGTGAGCTGAGCTATATCTCAAATTTGTCATTAAATCCCTGAAGGTAACAGCCAGCCAAATCCAGTAAGAGCTTGTGTTTTCAGGCATATTCAGTTTAATCTTACTATAGTCCCGGGTACGTAGGAGAATGAGCTTGGGTGGGGGAATCTAAGCTGTGCTGTTGCTGACCAGACTAGCTGTATCCTGGCCAGGGACTCCGCCTTCCTTTCCCTTAATGAAAGCTGGGCTTTGCAGAAGCAATGTAACTTGTGTCTATGCCACTCAGAAAATCCTACAGGAAAATTTCGGGTAGATACGGCTGCCAGCCCTCCTCTACAGAGTGGTCAGTGTAGGCCAACTTGGAGAAACACAGTCTGAATGTGCAGGTCTCTCATCCCACACCTATCTCAATCTCGTTTCTCTCACTGGTGATGCTGTATTCCCCAGTTAAAGTCAGGTTTCTAGGCGGAGGTCCTGACTTGTCCCAGCAACAGAACTGCACGCAATCTCTTTGGCTTCAGTGTATGCATTTGGCAGGAGAGGAGGAGGTCATAATTTCAGGTTGAACTAAAAAGTTAGGAAAAGATTTGTTCCCCTTTTGTACTGATTTCTGGCACATTAAAAATGGTCTGAACCTTGTGGAGTGTTAAAGATATGTATTTCTACTTGTCTTCCCATGCAGAGAAGATCTTTAGTTTCTCAGTTTGGAAGAGCAGCAACAGTAAGCTCTGAAGAAAGCTGATGACAGGATATATCACAAACCAGGCTGGTCTTAAATATGGCTTTTTAAAAGGGTGAAGTAAAGGTAGGCTCCTTGCACCCTAACTCATATGCTACTCTTACCATTAGGAGCTCCTGTGGGTTTGATGGAAGGATGTCACTGTCAAGTGTTTAAATAAACAGTGAAAAATCAAATATTGGGTGTTCTTATATGGTTATGGCCCAGCTGTTTAAGGCTCTTTGCTAGCGATGTAGCTTAGAATTCCTCCTCTTATCTTGAATTAAATGAGGTAGTTACAGAAGCGTTTACTTACCTGTCTAAAGAGGTCTCTGATCTGAAGTTCTTGACTGGGTATCACTTCAAAGTCTGCTTTGACTTCTGAATAGGTGTCATTTATAATAGCCAAAAACATGTTCTGCACAGGAAGGATGCAGTTAGATATTTGTTCCTGGAAATTGCATTTGTATTATGGTGGGGCTGTTGTTTTGGGGGCTGTTCAATGCCAGGGCACATAATTAATAGAATTGAAGAGCTTTGTTGGGTGCAGATGTGCTCCTAATGCAGTTAAATTATCTGATAATCTTAGGATCTTAGGGAATATTTTTGGGAGACCACTTATTTCCCATCTGCAGTATTGGCTAAAAGGCCCAGTACCTTGGAGGTAATGGATTTCCTGTCGTATACTTGTAGCTTTTTCAGATGGTGTTTCAATCTGAAGTAATGAAAACATCAATCTAACTGATAAAGCAAACCTGCACCTACACAGTCCTGTCAAAGTCTCTGTTTAACCTTCCTGCCTGACAAGGCTGACATTATGCAGTTTTCAAGAGCACCCAATTAAGTTTTCAGAAATAAAAATCTCGAGAAATGGGTGGTGCGGCAGACTGAAAGCTGTAATGTGCTTGTTTTGTGGTGCAAAAGCCCCTTTTGTGGCTGCTTGGAGGAAGGGAGAGCTGCAAAATGCCTTGCCTGCTGGGAACTCCTGCAAAAGAGTTTGGACTTTCTCTCTACCCAGGTGTACCGAGGGGCAGCCAGGCCAAGCCCACTGTCATCTTGGGGTGAAAAACAGTTTCAGAGCACTATACAACAGTTCTTCTCTACTGCTTATGCGAAATAATAAGCATTTTTAAGATGATACCTACCAGCAATACGAAGAACACAAAGAATACAAATGTGATGAAGTAAATAGGTCCAAGGATTCTGTTTGCTGCTTCTATGGTTTCAAAATTAAAATCTCCCAGCACAATACGGAACTGTGTAAAGCTGGGAGTAAAAAATACAAGAATGAGGTGGTCTGGCTTCTCCTAAAGAGAAGTATTGTAAGCATTATTTAAAAAAAAAAAAAAAAGCAATAGATACAATTGAGACTGATTCACCATTACCCTAATCACTGAAATCAAAAGGCAAGCCAGGATAATACTGCAGTGGTAAATTGGGCATTTAGCATATATTTGAGAATTTGAAAGTACAAAGGAAGCTTTAAATGGCATGTATGAGAAAATACTTTCATTGTGGTAAATCACCTGGGTGGTGTGTTGTTTTTTTTTTTTTTTAATTATTTCCCTTGTGTTCTAGCTTCGTGATCCCTCATCTTCTGTTAGTACAGAAGGTAACAGCATAGGTCCCTTAGGTTCCCCCATAGGGGATTTTATTCCTAGCTAAGACAAATATTTATTTCTCTGTATTGCAGCATCTTAGAACTGTCTCACATCCAAGTGGATCCAAAATGAGCTATTTTTCTGGTTTAGAAGTGCCTTAATTTTACATGAAAAGCTGCTTTCAAACAACCTGGTATGCTGAAGATCTCTCTCTCAAGTTGTAAGAAAGGTAGCCATGGGCTAAAACACAATGTACACTGTGGGTGACAGGTTAGGGTTGCTACAATGCCAGTTCCAGCTGGCATGTGGCATTGATCTTATGTTGTTGCTACAGTGAGTGGCTGAAAAAAAACCTGGGGAAGAAAGTAACAGAGCCAGCAGATGGGATTTAGGGACTCTTGGCTATGCAGCTGGATGTTTTCTTCGAAGAGCTGTAATTTCTGTTTGCAAACATGCTCGGCTTGTGCTCTGAGCCACTTGGGTCTCTTGAGCAGTTCTGCTGTGGTTTTCATGCTGGGGACTGTATCACGTACCCAGCGGCATGTCCAGTTGGTAGTTTCACATTCTTGCTTTTGAAAGAGGCAAAAGAGAACAGCCTGCTGCCGGGCCTGCCTGAGTGCCCAGGGGCCTGGTTACACATGGCAAAGTTGTGCTGAGAGCTGTGGGGACGAATAGCTCCATTGGGTGAACTACTCCTGAGCTTCCCCTTCTTACGCTTCCCTGACCTGCTTAACCACACGTGGTCTCTCTTGAACATATGAAGGCTTTGGTAAACAGATTGTAGGGCCAAAAAACCTGGTTTTACTCTATGAAATAAGCTTCAGTGTTGGAGACATGTACTCTTAAGTTCTGCTTAGCACAAACCGGTTTGCTCCTGACCAACTGGGGATTTTGTATCAAAAAGTTTAGAAAGCAGCATACATGCAGTTTTGGAAAGTGGAAAACTCTTCAACTTGCGACCCAAAGACCAGATGGCCTAACTGGGCATAGGCAAAGAAAATGATGAAGAACATGATGGCAAATCCAATGATGTCTTTGGCACAGCGAGATAAAGTGGAGGACAGCTGAGTCATGGTTTTGTTAAAGCTTACATATTTAAATATCTGCAAGAGAACAGAACTTGTTGTTATTGGGGGACCAAAGTATATTGCAACTTCTTAACAGAATTTCTGGAATGTTATCTGTAATCATAATTTACAGGTTAAGTCTTACCTAGAAATAAGTTGCATGGTATGAATCTGTAAGGAGAACTAGGATTGGATGTGTTTCTGGAGAAGATAGCGTATTTGCCCTGCAGAATGTTTTATGTGCTAAAGCTAACAGTGTGTAGACAGGTCTTTGGGTACTGGTATGTGTAATCAGCTCTAGCAGATATGGACCCCTGGTCAAGGAGATTGCAAGACATACCACCCTCCTGTATCTGACGATTCCCTGATGGGCTGAGTTGGTAAGGAGCTCTCTTTTACTTTGGGTCTGAAACAAGGCCTGGGCAAAAGCCTTGTTCAAAGACAGTCATTAATTATAAACACAGTTGTGCGGCTAAATGATCAATAGTCAGTCTGAGGGGAGGGTGATGCAGGGAGAACATGTAGATGGGGTAAAGAATGGATGTAATGAGGAAGACTGTCCCCAGAACTGGTTAACGGCCAGTGCTCCCAAACAACTTCCTCCTGTAGCCTTGGCCTGGGAGGCAGAGGAAGGCCAAAAGCCTGTTTATTTTAAAAGGAGATGACCTTTCATGATAGCTTATGTTCAGGTACTTGGTGCATGACTGTAAAGCGCAATCTCTTCTGGCAGATGTGAACACCTCCTCTGCCTGTTTCGCAGCCACTTTGTGCTGGGTGTTTTACGAATACCTTAGGGGAGAGAGGGCCTGTAAGCAGCCTGGGATCAGGCAAAGCTTTGAGAAGTTTCGTCCAGTCACTGGGAACACTGAGGCCACCCAAAGCAAAGTCACTGATGTCTGCTGGGTACAGGGAAAGGGGTGCAGACCCTAGTCAGGGCCAGCAGCGTTTAGGAGATCGGGGCAGTGGCATGCAAACATGCAGGACTGATTTGGTCCCAGAGCACCTAGTTAGGAACAAAAAGTAGCCCCTAATCTTAGAGAAGTTTGCTACTCTGTCCAAAGATCAGCAAATCTATTTGCAAGCAAGAATGAAATTAAAGGTGTCCTGGCACAAAGCCACTTCTGAATAAAGTTCAGACACATTTTGCCTTCCTCTGCAGTTAAAAAGTAGCTACTCTTTTCATAGCTTTTGGCTACAAAAGTATGAATGGCTTCACCTGTTCCTGTTACAGCCACACCATCTGTATCGGTCAGGCTGTGACCTGGATAGTGTTGAGTCTAGGAAAAGACTTGAGTGTGAGGAGGCTGTTTGGCCATGGTAATTTCCCAGCTGCTCCAATGGAGACAGCTGCCCATGTGCAAAATTTTTTTTTTTTTTTTTTGATGGGCTTGGAATTTATGTGACCCATGTTTATGAGAAGGAGGTAATTTTAAACTCTTCTGGAATCTTATAAACAAAATTCTCCCTTTTAGCCCCACCTTTGCAATTCACCCATGAAAAGGTAAAAGTGAACATTTATGCTATGCTTAGAAACACTATGATGCTTGAGTACCAAAAAAGGGAATAAGAACCAATACCTTTATCCAAGCAAAGAAGATGTTGACAGCAATCATGTTGTTGTAAAGGACTTGCCAGAATGCAAGGAAATAGAAGTCTGGATATGCATGGGCATCAGACAGCAGCTCTTCCATTAGCAGGGACACTTCTGCAGTGCGGTAGATGTTGAAGGCAATGGCAAGGATCGATACCTGAAGG